>JAADVN010000015.1:0-63182 GCA_023335535.1 Globisporangium spinosum
ACCTGTCCTTATGTTTATGACGCTCTCTTTAAATTTATAGTTTCCAAGACGTGGTCACCATGAGAACGTTCCATATGTTTTCTATCATATCTGAAGATTTCAGCGCCGGAGAGTAAAAATTGAGGGGAAATCTACATTTTCGTAAAAAAAACGTCCTTAAGATTTTGGTGCGCACTGTAGGTTCCTGTATTGGGTTAGTTTATACGCAAAATTAACGGATTTGCCCGATTCGAACCTGGTCTTTTATTTACTAAGCTTTAGTGCCTGACTCGAATATACAAAAAATGACTGGAGTGATGCCCGGGTGTGCGATGATTCGTTCTTTTTGATTTTGAAGAATATATGGGAAATGGCTTGCTTCCAGTTCCCTACCGACTGATTTCGAAACCAACCCTTGTCACTTATAACATATGTATATGTTATAAGCGCCTTTTGGCTCTTTGCTTTTGATACAATGGCAAATTGCTATTGTTTCAAAGTGATGAAACATGGTTTTCGGGACATACTTTGCCCAAGTGATTCGGGTTTCACCTTCCGCAAAACAATGGACTTTGGAGTGTGAGGCGAATTGCAAAATGTGGAACGGGATCCTTTCTTAAGTATGCGAGATTATAAACTTTTGTTCCAGATTATGAAAAAAACTATAATCCACTACCCAATCACCCAGAGATTGCAATTCAGTAAAAATATATTTTTTTTTTTAATGCAGAAACACACTTTGACCCTGTTTTGGCCAACGTTTGTGTTTTGAAATTGCGCGCAAAAATTGTAGGCGAATGCCATAAGGCAGAACAAGCAAGCTGAGCGATTCGATTGATCCCTCCTCTCGGGAGTGCGCATCTGGCTGTGTCTGTGGCTGTGTCTGCGTCTGTGCACGCGCGACAGCAAGCGGCAGTGAGCGCCGATCAGTTCCCAAGTGTACCGAGGTGTCTACGCGATCTCTCTCTACAAGCACCAGCCGAATAGTAGCGATTGAAGGCGATGGCGACCGCCCTATCCAGTTCGTTCGCCGAGGACGTGGATGGCGCGATCGACGTGCGCGGGCTCGGCGACCTGCAGACGCGGCTGCGCGCGATGTCCTACCACGAGGTGCGCCCCATGTCGGTTTTATAGCATGCGTATGCATGTATATGGATGATACCGTTTGGTACGTATTAATGGGCTGACGTGTGCGTTTGGTATGGTTCTCGCAGCCTGTCGTGATGGAAAGTGCGCCGTTGGTGCGCCACTTGCTGTCGGATTTTCTCCACGTGAGTGAAGCGAAAGAGCAGGTGGAGAGAGCCCTCGAGAAGTCACAGCGCGAGGCGCTGGAGCTCTCGCAGGTCATCCTGCCGCTGCGCAAGGAAAACGCCAACCTCACGCGCGAAAACAACAGCGTACGTTGCGTACACAGGCAGGCGTCCTGCATAGTCCAGTGTTGTTAACGTTGACTTACGCATTGTGTGCGTGTGTATGCGTGTGCGTGTCCGTGTGTTGTTATACAGCTACATTTAGAGATCATCCACCAGGAAGAAGCGATCACCGAGCGAGAGAGAGCGTGCGAACTACAGCTGCAAGGACTCCAGGACGACATCAAGCGACTACAGTTCCTCAACGGACAAAAGGCGCAGCAATGCACGCAAAGGGTATAGAGGAGAGGCTCTTTCTTTCCATGCGTCGTAGGGAGTCCTAATGCGAATGCTCCTTTGATACCTTTTATGTCATTATGGCAGGAGCAAGAAGTCTCCAAGCTGCAGATCCAACTAGAGCGACTAATGACTATGGGGGCAGATACCTTTCGCCAGCAGAGACCGCTCGACGCGTCGGTGAGTAGCAGTGTCTGCTGTTGAGATCTGGGTATTTTGAAGACTATGGACGACTCATGCTAACCTCTTGTTACTGCTGGATGGATGGATGGTAGTCGATCGAGATGCGAGGATCTGGTGTGTTTTCATCGTCAGAGCTGCAGCAACGGTCACCGCGGAAGAGCGAACGCGTGCAGGACACCCAGGTGCTCTCCAAGCTGCAGGAGCAGATTTCGGAACTGACGTCGGAGAACCAAAGACTGCACGCTCAGCTGGACAGCTTCAATGAAAAACTGCAGAAACGTGAGCAAGAAATTGGTCGCTTGTCCAAGCTGTCGCTCCAGGCTGTGGGCAGCGGCGACGACTTGACGCGTAAATTGCGAGAACAAGGCCAACGATATGCTGACCAGGCGCTGCAGGAAGCTGCTGGTCTGCAGATGGACCAGTTGCAAGCTCAAGTGGACCTCCTCAATGATCAAGTAGCAAAGTACGAGTCCAGGCTGAAGGAAGCGAACGACCAGATCCGACACAACAGCGGTCTTGAAGACAAGCTGCAGTGAGTAGCCGAACGTTTGTATGTCGCCATGATGCCTATTTTTCTGCCGGCGACTGACAACACACAAATAACAATGCTTTTTTGGCGGCTAGGCAAATGAAGGGTCTCAACGAGAGATACGTCAGAGAGCTCAGCTCTCTTCAAGCAAAGTACCAGATGCTGGAAGAAGAACGCTTCAGGAGCAGTGCAGCACAAGAAAGCGGATCGGTGGCGCAGAAAGACAGAGATTCACCATCTGCTCGTCCATCAAACGACTCGAAATCGGATGACCAGCTTGAAGCGCTCAAGGAGCAGATCGGAACCCTCACAGCGCACAGAGATCGCCTCGAGGATGCTCTTCGAGCTACTCACTACGATAAGATTTCGTACACAAATGCACTGTCGAACGCCAACTCGCACAATCGAGTGCTCGCGAACGACCTTGCACGTGCCGAGTCGAAGCTCATGGAGCTAACAAGCAATCAGACCAAGCTGCAGCAGTCATTGGCAGATGCGAAAGCCACGATGGAGTCACAGAAGCGAGAGATTGAGGTTCTGAAAGAGAGCTTGAAGCAGAGCGAAGACAATCGCGTCCTGGAGAATGAGAAGAACGTGTCGTTGCATCGAGAGTTGCGCGCAATGGACAAGGTTCTCTCTCAGCGGGATGAGGAGTGCCGCGCCTTGAACTACTCGCTGCTGAACCAAAAGGCTGAAGTCGACCGACTGTCGAGCAAGATAGAGACAATGACCAACTCACTGGCGGATGAAGAAGGAGAGTCGACAACTCCATCAACTGCTGGACGAAAGTCTGTCTTTGCGCAAGAAATCAAGTGGCTCGAAGAAGAGCGACAAGAGCTTCGTCGGGGGAAAGAAGACCTCTTGGTGCAGCTGATGAACCTCGAGGAAGAACTCCAAACAACGAAATCTGTCGCCCAAAGAGCTGAGCTTGACAAAGACAAATTGGCTCAACGGCTGGATGTGACGACGAAACTTCAAACGAATCTCGAGAACATGCTCGAGGACAAGAAAAACGAGTGTTTCGAACTTGAAAACAAGCTGGCAGCGAGCAAAGAAGAGATCCGAGAGCTTCAAGGAAAGTTCAACCAAACCCAAGTGCTTTTGCACCGTGCCGATGACACCGAGAACGAGAAGATCCAAGTCCAGAACGAAGCTCTTGGACTCAAAAAGCTTGTGGAAGAGCTACGCGATCGAAACGCCAGCCTGAAAAACCGGATTGAAAACGATGACGTTCACGCAAACCGATTGAAGGAGCAAGCGGACAGAGCCCAAGAGGAGCTGACTCTTCTAAAGAAATCAAGCGGCTCACTGGAAAAAGAGCACAGCGAGCTCAAGCGAAACTACGAGAGCATTGTGGGAGAGCTTCGAAATGCTCGACAAGTGTGCAACCACTACCAGAACGAGTATGAAAAGCTTGCGCAGGAATTGCAGAGCCAACAGCACTCGCTCTCGTCTGGATACAATGCTCTTCAATCGAGTCAAACATCGCTGAGCGAGCTGAAGAGCCAAGTTCGTCAACTGCAAAACGATCTCAGTTTGAAGCAAAGCACACTCCACCAGCTGCAAACCCGCCTGGAGCAAGAGAAGCTGAGCCACAAGACAGTGCAAAGCGAACTCGCCATGACCCACGACGAGCTTCTGCAAGTGCGAGAGACAAACCGAGCGAGAGAGATTACGGTGAAGCAGCTGCGAGACGACGTACAAGCCAAAAATCGCGAGCTAACGGAGAAAAACGAGGCCGTGGAGAACTTCAAGCTGCTGATCGAGCAGATGGAATCCTCGCGTGATCAAATGATATTCAAGATGAAGACTCAGCAACAGCAAATCCAGCGACATTACCAAGAAACCGAGGACCTCCAGACCAAGCTGAGTCTGCTCGAGAAGGAGATTCAGTCGAAGAGCACCGAGATTTCGTCGCTGAAGAAGCTCACGCGGACTTTGGACACAGAGAGAGACAACCTGCACGATCAGCTGGACGCATTGACAGAGAAATACCACGAAGCAGTGGAGCAGAACAACCAGCTTCGCCTTGGTGCGCAAAGCGAGTCGGCGTCAATCAACGAGTTGCGAGAGCAGTTGGGCAATGTGGTGAACCAACTCAATGAGCACGAGGATCAAGGGCGACAACTGCAGTCGCGCTGCTCGCAGCTGGAAACTGAAGTGGACCGACTCGAGCACATCAAGGGAATGCACGAGGCGGAGATGGCTGCTCTCGCGCAGGATTTGGAGAACATGACGATTGAGAACCAAGCGCTGAGCGAAGAGTGCACGCGCCTTCAATTTGCTCATCAGTCACAAAACCAGTCGACGTCCAGTCTCAAGCAGTCTGTGCGCCAGGCAGAGCGAGAGCGCGATACACTCAACATTGAGCTGGAAGATTTGCGCCACACATATCGATCTTTGATTCAAGAGCACGAAGGAATGGAGCGGGCTCGCGCTCAAGTTGCAGAACTGCACGAGGAGCTGGCGATCATGAACGAAGCGCTGCGCAAGCAAGTGGCGAAGCTTGAGAACGAGCTTGAGATCGTGAAGGAGAAGAACGTCACGGTCGCTGCAGAGGCTGCGACCTATCGCGACCAAGTGAGTTTCCTGACAGACAAGCTGCAGGCGAGTGAGCAAGCGTTGTTTGATCAGGAGAGTCGCCAGCAGGACCTTAAGCAAGAGCTGGAGACGCAAAAGCAGATCTCGACGGAGATTTCGGCTCAGCGATACGGAGCGCAAGCTCAAAACGCGGCGGTGTCGCAGCGTATTGTCCACTTGGAAGCAAAGCTGAGCAACAGCAAGTTCGAAGCAAAGGCCCTGCAGGAGAAGCTACAAGCTGAGCAATCGCAACGCCGGGCATTGGAGAACCTCGTTGCCACGCTTCGCCAGAAAATCGCAGCGAATGACACTTTGATCGGCCACCTGGAAGAGCAACGTCAAGCTATGGCGCAGGAAATCCAGTCCGCGCACCAACGACGCGTTGCAGGAGATGCGATGGACATGTCGGAGCTCCGACACACGCCGCCAGACCGTCATTCAGAGCACAACAAATTGAGCAGCTCACACGGATCAAAGCACGAAAATGAGCGCGAAGTGTCGCCATTGTTGTCCTCTCGATTTCAGTCGCGAGCAAACAGTGAAACGCCAGGGTCGGAGGCTGACGGAGGGCTTGGTAACAGCGCGACGTCGTCGATTTTGCCGCTGCGATCACTGGAAGAAGCCCAGCGAAAGTGCAAAGAGCTGGAAGACCGACTGACACAGCAAGATGACACTATCAAGGTAAGACGAGCGGGTATACTCTGCAGATGTGAGCTGAGATACTACGGTTTATAACGAAGCTGTTTTCTTTTTTTGTTTATGTTGTAGCAACTTGAGAGATCTCGCAGCAAGTTCAAGCGCTTTGCGGTGAAGTACGAGCGGGAAATCGAGCAGCGTGATCGCCTCATTAACGAGTTGCGAACCTCGAACGTGTCATCCTTCACCTCACCCGATGGGCGGGTAGCGGCGCACTCGGCCAGGTCTGCAGCGTCGTCTTCTTCATCATCTTCGTCGTCCACCGCTGCTACCGCTCGTCGGAATAGACCAGGAGCACACTCTGTCTCATCATAAGCCAGAAAGGAGCCACGTGTGAATCATCGATGTTAGCCAGTTTGTGTAGTACTGTGTGTTTTTTGCGGTGCTGACTCTTGAAAGCATTCATCAACTCGTGTTATTTCAGGAACCATAGCTGACTGACTACATTGCAAGATGACAGCAATCACCAAGGACGTTGAGCTTGTGTGTGTGCAGCCTCCCACCGTTGACTCAGTCGGCATCGGTGCTAAGAATGGACAAGAACACTCGCGACTTGATGATGATCTAATTCCAGAGGCTCAACGCATGCTTGCAATCACGAACGCGAAAAGCTCTTCTCCATCACTGTCGGGATAGTTAGTTGTCTCCAGCTATTCCAGTGAACGAACACGCGCTGAAGAAATACCTCTATGACGACTCAAAGGCTAGTTCCTCGATACGTTGGACTTCCATTCGCGCTCTTTAGTGGACTTGTGGTCGTTATTACACACACGCCGACGACTGCTTCGTCGTCTGCGTATGCCGCATACTCAGAGTGCGTTATGTTCGCTCACCGCCTACACCCAGGAGGGCTGTGTCCATGCATCACGCTAATCGACGTGTACAAAACCCCCAAGTCGTACGAGGAGTGGACGAACCCCGTGGGCAAGACGGGAATCGTCAAGGATCTCGCGAGGTCAGGTGATCTCCAGGTGATCCAGATGATCAATCGGAGGCTTCCAGAGTTCCCAATCGAATTGCGACGCTGTGCGAATTTGCACCACATGTAAGGCAGTCTCTACTCGCTGATCCTTTAGAGGAAGCACCAATTCTTCTTGCCCTTTGGATGCTCTGTCGCTTGTTCATTTGCACGCTGATCTATACGGAAACACAGTCGATTCCAGCCTGAGTGAAGCTCTTCAAGAAGCTCAAGTACTTGTACGACGAGCACAACCTGGCTCACGTGAGCTTTGCGTTCTTTCAATATTTGAAAATGTCTGACTAGGGGAGCACATTGCTTTGTAGACACATTGAAGACAAAAACGGGTCGCCCAACCTCCTGAGTCTCCCAGACGACCTCTTCTCGGACATGAGCTCACTGGCGTGCATCCATTTGGGAGTACACGCTCGTCTCCCAAAGCTTCCTTCGTTCGACGGACTTGCCAACTTGAAACGGATGACGATCGCGTACCTGTTCTCAATCACATAGTTACCGTCATTTGACCCGTTGAAGCGGCTTGAGCGAGTTAAGCTGGTGTACCTTCCTGCGCTGCGCAGTATCCCCCCAGCCTGAGTCCGATCCAGAACCTGCGCTCGTTCACTGTATTCCGACCCAATCAAGTGTGCTGCAACGGGTTCATTGGCATCTGCAATCTGTCCAATCCGTATTGCACCGAGAGCCCGGAGTTGCTGATCCAGCAGGTTACCTACATTCAAGAGACAGTCCTCTTCGCACGGCGCCAGCCACGCAGCGAATTTTCCAGTACAGCGCTGCCATGGTCTGCCAAACGGCGTTTGCAACTTACAACGAAGCGCTGATAAGAGAGAGCATCGACATATGTGAGGGCGTGCCGTTCCGAAAGTGCCAGCTGACTAGCGACGTCCTCACAAATGACACAGCAGTAAAGAGTACGAGGATTTGCTTCAACACGCGCATGCAGGTGCTCGCGTGCTCGCTGGACCCGCTCAAGATCCAGCTTCGCGAGCAGCAGATCCTGCGAGGCATCGAACCAGTTTGTGATCCGGTCGAAGAGAAGTGGTTTGGGTGCCAATAGAATCCCGCCCTGAGACTAGAGCGTACCTCCAGAATGTCAGACCGAGCAAAGCAATTTCGGCAAGTTGGTAGAAGGATGTACTGACGAGCTGCTGTGCTTTTGGTGCACAGAGATCGAGGGGAGAGCTCTTTTGCAACACAGGACTGATATTTTCGAGCCACCAGAGTCTAAAAATTGATTCACCAGCGAACACAAGTGAGGGAGATGCATGTGTGTAATTGAGAAACGCCCTCTCAGCATCTCGACAAACGTCTCAACACGCCCAAGCATCTCGCTGTTGAACTCCTCATTGCGAACAACCAATCGAGCGGATGGCGGTAGCCCGCAGCGTGTGAGAATGGAGACGGTCAAGGTCAACAAAGTGTGTAGCGTCGTCGCTGTGAGCCCCGTCCAGCCGACTTCCAGGCGATCACCAGAGAAGAGTGCGCGCCACCTCCATGGCAGCCATGAATCCGCCGCTGCAGATACAAACATCAGCGCGGCGAAGAAGAAAGGGCGGCGAGTGTTCCGCCAGCTTATGGCGGATCGCAAGATGAACGCAAGAGCGTCAGTTGCTCCACTAAACGCATTGGGACCCCATGCTCGTGGTCCCCAGCTCGTGTGGACGACCTCTCTCGAATGTGACCGCATTACTGGCAGCAGCGCAGCGAAGACAGCGAAAGCTCGCGTTCTTTCAAACGTTTGGCGTCTTAGGACCATCAATGCTCTTGTCGTCGTGGTCTCAACTGAATGGACCGCGTGGCTGCTAGTGGTCGCGATCGCACCGACTCGTACTGCGAATTTCCTCGTGGACACTGAAACCTACAACGACGGGCGCTTCTGGCTCATCATGGATCTCAACATGCCGATCGTCGTGCTGAGCGTCGCGGGGCTGCTCGCAATCGCGGTCGTGTATCTGTACATCCTGCTCAAGATGCTCTTGGAGAAACCACACGCCGCCCGTGAGATTCTTACCAAAGGGAAAGAAGCTTTGCTGGAAACTGGTTCCCTTTGAGAGGATGAAGGCTCTCTTTGGCATGAAGAACACTCGAATTGGAAGCTTTGACACAGTAATGAGTCACTGACGTGAGCTGACCGGGTTCCAGGGCACGCATCGTAAATACTGGGTAAGTTGTGCTCGCCTCAGTGACATATACGCTCAGACTTTCTAGCTTACTTAACGTTGGTTGTCGTGCCGAATGCCAGAATTTGGTACTCAATGCGATCGGCCTGAGCCTCCAGACGCTGTCACTACATCAGATCTGGAATTGGGATTCCCAGTCATCCTGATCCACGGGTACGCGTTGTTGATCGCCGTCAACTCCCTCTCGTGCGTGGTTTTCATCCTTCGATCCAAGCACTCGGCGTTCACCGAAGTCCTCGTCGATTCCACGTAAGCGAAAATGATAAAACTCACGGCATTCACTGCAGTAGCGAGTGCTAACCTTGTGACTATGATGACACAAATTTGATCTCCTGTTCACCGTGCTCTTTCCGATCCTTGTGCTAACGCACAGCTACTACAATTTCAACTTCGAGCACGCCGAGTACCTGCTCAACATGCAAGTGCTCCCCGCCGGCAGCTTTGAGAGGCGCGCGCGGATGACCGCAGACTCAGCGCAAATCGCTCTCGTCCGCCTCGGCCTCGACTCGCTTCGCATCAAGAGGCTGTTCAACTTGCTGCTTCGCATCGGCATGAACTTGTCGTTCTGCAACCGTCTCAAGCGCGTCGTCGAGGTGCTGATTTCCCGACAAAAAAATGCCATCGCGACCATGACCGCCAGCTCAGAAAACCGGCAGCTTAGTCACATCGGGTCATTCCACAACCCGCTACAAAAGTCTGTGGCGCAAAGCCTCGCGCTTATGTTCCTGCTGTTCAGCATCGCGATCGTCGTGCACGCACTTAAAGCAGTGGGCTCCTCTCAAGCGATTTGTGGCGTGCACCCTCAGTGCGTGGTGCGCGCATTTCGGTGGAGAAACACGCACTTGCGCCCGTGTTTGACGTTCATTGACGCTGACCGAGCGCCCACAACATATGAGCACTTGAGCAACTCCGTTGACGCAACAGAAGGTGTCAAAGTGTTGGTGCCATCGGGGGACCTGCGCGTGCTGCAGCTGATCAACCGGCAGTTTCTGCGATGGCCCGAGGAGCTCGAGAAATGCAAAAACATCAACCACGTGTACGTACTCTACGGAAACTGCGCTGTCTTGCGTGGCGTTTATGGACTAGCTTCTAATGTGTTCTGACGTTGCCACACGCTCCAGCTCTTTGATCTACACGGGCACGGAGGAAATCCCAGCATGGACAAAGGACTTCAAGAAGCTTGAATATCTGTAAGTGGATGAGATTAATCTTCCAAACCTGATAGGGTGACTCATGCATAGTGCGTATGGTCTACTCGGTTGCTGTAGGCACGTTGAAGGCAAGCAGGGCATGCAGAACATTCTCGAGCTCTCCGAGGGCCTGTTTGAAGACTTGCCAATGTTGACGTTCTTGCAATTGAGCATCCATCGAGACCTGCAGCGGATACCGCCTTTCACCGGCGTGCCGAATCTCAGTAGCTTGGTGTTTGCGCGTCTCTTCTCCATCACGAGGTTGCCTTCGTTCGACAATGTGGAGAAATTGGAGCGACTGGAGCTCACGTACATCCCGCTGCTGAGGTTTTTGCCGGACATGGCGCCGCTCAAGAAGCTGATCCACTTTGCAGTCTTTCGGCCGAGTTTCGTCTGCTGCAATGGGTCCATCGCGCCCTGCGATATTACGGGCGAGTTCTGCGATGCGGGCGACATTCAGGGTCTCCCAGCAGCTTCCTGCCTCACGAACACTTCGCTTCAAGCAAGTTCTTTGACGCGAACCAAGGCGGGGTCTGCCAGAGACCGACGTCGAGCCTCGCACTCGTGCCCGATGTTCCAACGGAAGCGACCATCGACATGTGCGACGGAGTAGTGTTTCGCGAGTGCCAACTGACCCTCGTGGACGGAACCAACGCGACGGGGATCTGCTACCGCAGCAGGATGCAGGCGCTGGTGTGCTCGCCCGACCCAAACAAGATCACGCTGCGGAAACTGCAGATCGCGAGGAAAATTGGTCCAGTGTGCGATCCTGTGGTAGAGAAATGGCTCGGCTGTGGGGATGTCGCTCCTGACTGACTGGCACAATACGACTACATCTTGAAAGTTTGGTGGGCTGGGAGCGAATGGAGAACAGACATCGATAGGTAGCTAACGACGTCATTGAGAGACCACACATGTGGGCGGCAGGCGATAGATAGCAATCACAGCGCAAAGCTTTCTTTTCAACCCAGGGATTTGGTTGGCTTCAATGTGATGGGGTGAGCTGCTCGCGCTCAAACTACTTCTGTTTTCGACTGGATCGCACAACTGGGTACGTTCCGTGAAGTTCTGAAGGACCTGTTTTTTACTTCCGAGTTGATCTCCTGTAGCCGCGTGAAGTGCTTTTGCATCTCCACAGCCGACTTCGACTTCGTTCTTCAGTAAGTCGCTGGCGAATCATCCGCCATCCATTTCATTCACAAGGGATATGCTGAATCCATGGATGGATCCATGGCAGAATGAGTTCACATATCGGTCAAGTTATGGATATCGGTTATTTTCATTCCCTGCTTTGTAATACCGGTATTTCGAAAACTACATTTCTACCGGTATATTGGCACCGGTATATCAGTAATTAATCCATTATTCAACGCGGTGAAGTACGAACCAGTCAATTATACGCCATGATTGAACCCATTCCCCATTCAACAATCGACGCGCTTCAAAAGCTGAAAAGCTCCTCAGTCAGTCAGCCAGACCGCAATCCACCACACAAAAAGCAGCAAAAGTGGACGCAACTAGCAAGCGCGTGTTCAGCCAAGACGCTTGCCTGCCTGCCCGCCTGCCTGACGTCACGCGCCCCGAACAAACGAACGAACGACTGGTGCTGCTGCTTCGACTGACGACTAGAGCAACAAGAAGAGCGCCATGACGACCAGCGCGAGCGTGTATGCAAAGACGGCATGTCCGGATGTGCCGACGTTCTACGCCAACTGCGTCGACGGCGACGATACAGCGTCCTGCGTGGCATACCCATTGAACGCCACCAAGACGACGAGCGCGAGCGCAAACAAGTGCTTCAATGTCAAGCTGACAAGCGGAAGCAGCTCGGGGGTAGTGGTCGTCGACAGCCTGCCTGTCACGAGTGCCGTGATTGCGTAAGTCCCTCCATGTGCATGAAGAAATGCAGATGGCCTAATCTAGCTGACTACTGTCATGTGCTCCCGTTTATCGTGGATGATCTAAACCGACCGACTCAGCGATCTCTCCAATAACTCGATCACGAGTCTGCACATCAATGGCTCCACTTCGTTGAAGCTGCCCACGCTGATCACAGTGTAAGCCATGCCATGTGTCTCCACTTTGCGATGGAGAGCACATCCAAGTAACCACGATCTTCTCGTCTCTCTCTCTCTCTCTTTCAGGAACCTCCAGTTCAACCAGGTCGCATCGCTGAAAGACTTCGCGGTCCCAAAAACCGTCACGACTCTGTGAGTGCCCTCCAACTTGGAATGCGCTGTGATTTTTTTGAATGGATCGCTAATGTTCACTTTGCTTACTGCGATTATCTATATTTTTATGTAGGGATTTGAACTCCAACCAGATCGTGGTTCTAGATTTCCCCGACGGAATTGCCACCGTCCAGTCATTGTGCGTTCGTTGTGTTGCTCCGGAATGTTGTGCGTTGGTGCTTGATTCGGCCGCTTAACAGGTTTGTGCTTGCGGTGTGTGGTCCTGGCCAGAGATGTGTCCAATAATCCGATTCTCAAGGTCAACGGAGAGAACTTCCGTGGCAGCGTGACCAACATCACGGCACGAAACCTCAGTTTCATGAGCGTCGATGAGCTGCAGTTCCCCGACACGACGAAAACATTGTGAGCAAGCCCGTTGTTGTGTCGACGGTTCCCAGGGGCTCGGATCACTCCTGACAGCTCGTTCGGCTGACTTGACATCTTTTCTTTCTTCTCGTCTACCTGTATGTAGGGATTTGTCGTCGAGCAATCGCGCATACAATTGGTCAAGCTTCACACCGCCACAGGAGTTGGTCAATCTGTAAGTTCTCAATGCGTTCCCTTCCCATTTGTACTATCCTTGCGGCCACATACTGAATCTGCAATTGATGCTGACGATGCCAATGCTTCTATAACAGGATTGCCAGGAACGCATCGATCAGTACTCTTTGGGCGACCGACTTTTCTGATGCGGCTAACCTCGAAAAACTGTGCGTACTGCAAATGCCTGGCCATCGGGTTTGTTGGAGCTGCTACTAACTCTGTCAAGTTGCTGATCTCCTGTTGCGTTTTGTACTCTGCGTATACAAATACAACAGAGACTTCTCGGGCAACAGCATCTCGACAATCGAAGGCGTCAAGTTCCCTGTCAGCCTCCAAGAATTGTACGAAAACAGCCTGATGCTATCTCTCTCTGCGTGGGCTCAATGAAGCGTCGCTGGTTAACTTTTCACCTGTTGCACGCTTTTATTCACAGGAATTTGAACGGATCCGTTATCTCGAGCTTCACGATCCGCGAGACGGACGTCGACATCCTTGGAAAACTGGCGAAGTTCAGCGTCTCGTCCGTCGACGTTTTCGAGTGCGACCCACCTGCGATGAAGAAAGAAGTGTTTTTGGGAGGCCAACCAACAGGCAGCATTTGCGTTCTCAAAGGTACGCTGAAAGCGCAGATGGTCTCTTTCAGAGTGTGCTAGTTTAGATATCCAGCCCTCACTCACCTGGACTCTACACCTGTGAATACGTTGTGCAGATACCGACTTTGAGTCGATCTACTTCCGTGCGGGTCCAGGCCCGAAGAAGGACCCGCCAATGAAGCTGCCAATCGTCATCGTCAGCATCGGTGTCGCTCTTGTCGTTGTGCTCGTGCTCGCAAACATCCTCTATAGGCGGCACAAGATGCGGCAGCTGGAAGCCACGCGGACGACACGTAACACCACTACTGGCCGCAACTCGACGCTGGACGAGGCCTCCAAGCTGTCGCTTCTGGATGATATCCGAAATGACCCCGTGCTGACAAAGTTTCGCGTGGACCAGAAGGAGGTTCATCGCACGCGCACGATCGCGAAGGGCGGGTATGGTGTCGCACACCTGGCAACGTACGGCCGACGCGAGATTATCATGAAGCAACTTCTCCCGGAAAAAGCCAAGGATCCGCGCGCGATCTCGTCGTTTGTCGCGGAGATCCGCTTGTGCTCGGCGCTCGAGCATCCGCGGATCGTGAGCTTTCTGGGGCTGACGTGGTCGACGCTCGTCGACCTCGCGATCCTGATGGAGTACATGCCGAACGGAGACCTCGCGCACCTGCTCAAGAAGCAGCGCAATGAGCGGAATGGTCGTAAACAGTTCAGCTGGATGCACACGAGTCCGTCCGTGGGGCGTACGAAGCTGCAGCTCGCGCTCGACATCTCCGAAGCGCTCGTGTACTTGCACAGCGCGTCGATTGTGCACCGCGACCTGAAAGCCCAGAACGTGTTGCTGAGCAGTGTGTGGGAAGCGAAGCTCACGGATTTCGGCGTGAGTCGCGAAATCGGCGACGAGATGACTGCCGAAGTGGGCACGGTCTCCTGGATCGCCCCCGAGATCCTCAAGGGCGATGACTACGGCGTTCAAGCTGATGTGTACTCGTTTGGCGTCGTCATGTCGGAGCTCGATACGTGCGAGAAGCCGTACGCGGCTGGGATCCCCGAGAGCCTTCCGAACGGGACGAAAGCGATTTCGGAGCCTTCGAACACTCGAATCGCGCTCGCAGTGATCGAGAAGCGACTGCAGCCGAGTTTCCACGAAGATTGTCCCGCTGCCATCCTCGCGCTGGCGACAAAGTGTCTGAGCTACAAACCCGAGGACCGTCCATCAGCGCTACAGCTGCGCCAGGGGCTGCTTGCGATCTCCCGCTCGACCGCTGATTCTTCTTCTTCGTCATCGATGGCCTCGTCGACCACCTCGTCGGTTGACACGACCGAGATGACCACCACGTCGCAGGGCGTCTCCTACTCGGTGCTCTAGCGGATGATGGATACTTCCTTCTCGCGTCAGTCAGTCAGTCGGTCAGCCAGCCAGCAGCATCAGCCACACATCTTCACTTTTGTTTTCACTAGCTAGAGTGAACCCATTCTTCGTCGTTCAGCGTGAGCCTTCATACTCAAGTCCATGAACCAAAGCAACCTTGATCCAACCAAGTTGCTTGCAACATATTCGTGTAGATATTTACTTTTATACAGTAATACAATTATATCAGCAAGAAAGTGCAAGAAAACCACAACTCAGGGGCACATAACCTGATTGAACCCACTCCGCCTGCCCAAAAGAGGTGCGACGAAGGAAAAGGAAATGGAGACTGGCGTCCACTGAAGAAGAGCCACAGACCATTAACCTCTCCCAGTCGCTTCGCCTCTCCTGACGAACCCCACCGTCAGCTTCAGCTCATGATGCTGCGCTACCGAGCGGCGCTTCTCCTGCTCTCTGCGACCGCGACCATGACTGCTGCAATGACCACTTCGCCTTCACCTACAGTTACAGCCACTGCGGATAACAAGAGCTCGTCCACCACTACTATGAGCAGTCCGAACCTCCTGGCGGCAGTCAAGTTTGTCGAGTGCCCAACGCTGCGCACGCTCGCCAACGACTGCGCGGACGTGAAGCACGGCAACCGCTTCTTCGCGTGCGTGGTCGGCGGCAAGTGGCGCGAAGTGGAGGAGGTCCCAAAGGACGACCTCGAGGAGCTCTCGGACGCGTACTACGGCCAGCCCGTGTGCACGAACGCGTTCTACGGTAGCAAATGGGAGGACACGAGCGCGGACGCCTCGGGACTGCGCATCGAGACCGTACAGTCGCTCAAGCGCGAATGGGTGACGCTGTACGGATTTGCGTGCTTGTTTGCTTTGTTTGCTTGCTTGCCGACTTGGTGTTTTTGTGACGTTGTTTGTGCAGCAATCTCTCCAATAATTTGCTCACAGAGTTCGACCTCTCGGCCGCCCTCAACAGCACGTCGTGAGTGTATTAGAGAAGAAGACCAAGCCTTTATTGTTTGTGTGCTATGTTGGTGAGAACTGAGTGACCATTTTCTTTGTGTGAACCCCCCCCCTTTTGTCTGTTTTGAATCTAGCGCGAAATCCGAATCGAGTCTTGAAAATCTGTACGGCGGCGCTCACTCACTCAATCGCTCTCAGCCACTTAATTCTTTCAACTTTGCTACGATTTTTTATTGTTCGTTTGCTGTGTGGTGCCTCTCTTATGTTTGTATATTTGCTACTAGGGACTTGAGCGGCAACCAGATCGCGTCGTTCGCGTCCATCGTCCCGCCCACGAATCTCCTCTCTCTGTGAGTTCCTCATGCAGTTTTTATTTTCCTAAGCAAACGCCTGATCCTGCAATTGGAGACTGACAGACACTGACGAATACGCCCACTTTTTTGGTGAAATCCCAGGACTGTCGGTGGTTATCCTCTGACGACGCTCGAGTTGAAAAGCGGAGCGCACCCCACGCTCCAAGTGCTGTACGTTCTGCGTTGTTGATAATTGTGTGATGGCCGTGACCCTGGCTGGCGACCAACTCGTGTAGAATTTGCAAACTAACCTGCTCGTGTGCTGATTGTCTTGAACACTTCCACCCCATGCAGCGACGCCTCGAATGCGTCGCTGGTGTCAGTGCTGACCAACGCTAGTACAACGTTGCAAGCGCTGCGCGTGCCCTTCAACAACTTGAGCACATTCGGCAACATCTCATTACCAGATACGCTCTACAGCCTGTGAGTAGTGCTTTGAACCCTCTGGTTGTGCAACAGGCGATGGCAAATAGCTGACCCTTCCCTTGCAACTTTGCAACTTTGTTACAGGGATTTGTCGTTCAACAAGCTAACGAACTGGACGAATTTCACGCCGCCAAAGACGCTTGGGATCCTGTAAGTTGCTGCTGCACATCTTAAAAACAAATGTCAAGCTCTCACCCGCTCGTCAGTCTACTGATGATTCTTTAACGTTCTGTTATCGACCTCTCGTTTGTGATAAATGTGGGAAACTATAGCCTCGCCAGTGACAATGGCATCGCAAAGCTGCCGCAGTTCAACTTTACCAACATGGTGAACAAGCTCATCGCAGTGTGTGTACAATTTGAACAGTGGTTGAATTGTTCAGCTCGGCCAATACTAACCAGAATCTTGCTCACGATGCTGTACTTTTAGTGACTTTTCGTTCAACAACATCCAGTCGATTGGCGGGATTTTGTGGCACCCGAGTCTCAAGCACATGTAAGCACCAGTCTTTGTTGTTGTTGCCGCCTGCCCCTCTATTACGCTTAGAACACCAAACAACTGACAAACCCGCCTCTCTCTTATCTTCATTGTTGCTACTGTAGTGACTTTCGCAACAACTCGATCACAAAGTTCGTGATCCAGAGGTCGGATCTGGACATTTTCCAGAACCTCGTGGAGTTCCGCATCTCGCTGGTTGAATCCAAAGCCTGTTCGAAGGGTACGCTGGAAGCCGTGGGGAAGAACAACGAGACCAAGATCTGCGTCCTCGAAGGTTAGGACGGCAACTCGGACAGCTGTGTAGCTGCTGCCTGACTGATTGTAGGAGCAATCTGGTTTTCACCACTCTCTTTCTCCTGTAGACACTGATTTCCGGGCAGAATACGGCTACCCTCCGCTGGAAAACTCTTCACGCACGTTTTTTATGATGCGGCTAGCAACGCGATGAGCGAGTCTTACTGGTGCTAACGATTATGAACTGCTGCTGTGTGTTGCATTCCAGATGGTCCAGATGGAGTCTTGATCGGTGTCACGGTCGCCTCGTGCTTTGCACTGCTGGTACTCGCGCTCTTCCTCCTGCGACGCTTCATCCACCAGAAGAATAAGTTCAATATTGAGCTCACGCGTGATGCCGTGCTCTGCGACGCATCCTGGATCGAGGACGACCAGGCGCTCGCCGCGCTGCGCATCGAAGTCTCAGACCTGAAGATCGAGAAGACCGTCGCCAAGCGCAGCCTTGCAGCTGTGTACCTCGCGCGCATGGTGGACCAGCGCGTCGCGGTGAAGAAGATCCGACTCGACAGGGCGAAAGACGCGTACGCATTCACAGGGCTTCTGGAGGAAATCCGGCTGCGCTCGAAGCTCGAGCACCCGAAAGTGGTCAAGTTTGTCGGCTATTGCTGGGCTCAGATGGCGGATCTAGCGCTCGTGACCGAGTTTATGGACAATGGGAACCTCTCGACGCTGTTGAAGAAGCAGTACCATCATCAGCAGCAGCAACAGCAAGCCTCCAAGCTCACAAGCCGCTTGTCGTTGGCTTCCTCCTCCTCTTCGTCATCCGAGCGATGGACGTGGTACAATGGGACCTCCGAGCTTCCAGCCAAGGTGCTCTTTGCGATCGACATCGCCGAGGCGCTCGTGTACCTCCACACGCTCGCGGAGCCGATCGTGCACGGCGACATCCAGTCGAGAAACGTACTCTTGAGCCACGATTGGGTAGCGAAGCTCGCGGGTTTTGGCTCGAAAGATGAGCGACCGCAAGTCTCGGAGCTGCTCACCACGGCGGCACAGGGTGCTGTCGCGTGGACCGCCCCCGAGATCCTCAAGCACGAGGCGCACGACGTGAAGGCCGACATTTACGCGTTCGGCGTGCTGCTCGCGGAGCTCGACGCGTGCGCAAACCCGTACGTGGACTCAGGGCTCACGAACGCGCAGATCGCGCTCGCAGTGACGGACGGCGAGCTGAAACCTGCGTTCCGCCCCGACTGCCCCGTGGAGATCGTCGAGATGGCGACCGCGTGTCTGAGCTTCAACGCTGCGGACCGCCCCGCGGCCATGAAGCTACACTACGACGTCCAGCTCATGGTGCGAGCGAGTCTCGTGCACATGTGAGGCAGTGTACAACATTGCAAAAGTTATGACATTCAAGGAGAGTGAGATAGAAAGCTAGTATGCATGTATTTGTGATTGCCAGCGATGGTCAGGCGCGAGCGAGTGTCCAGTAAAGAGAAAGAATGCGTTCATTTACCTTTACCGGTGCATTGCGTATCTTGATCGGCAATGGACCCGCGGCTGGTTATTGGCTCATTCGCTGGTCTTACTGCTCATGCGAGAACACTTTAACAAAGGCTTAAAGTCTGACACAGCGAACAACTGATTCCAGGCGATAAAACGCCCAAACTCGCTTGCTTCCATGGCTGCTGGAGGGGCGAGCAGAGTGCACCAAGCGCTCATTATTACGTAGATGCTACCGGCACTGCACTCGCGCATGGGAACGGCTTGCTTGTGTGGTACATCAGCAGTAGCGACTGACAAAGCCACTGCTTGGGAGGCATAGAGATCATAGAGATGAGGAGGAAGGGGAAGGAAGAAGGTTTGGCCAGCAGGCAGTAATGAACGAATGAATGCCTGGCGTGTCGTCGAAATGGGTCCAGTCAGATGGTCTTGTTGTGTGATTGACTGGCTGACCGGGTGTTGAGGGGTGTTTGCGCATTGGGGGAGTGAGTGTGTGTACACTCATGCCCACGATGGAGAAATAGAGAATGGGATCCATCACCACATGACAGATAGATACGCGAGTGATGAAATGCATGCATGCATTCACGCAAAGTCTCTTCGCAACCCATTTGGGCTGTACGGTACACTTCAGTATCTCCCATTTTTAAAACGCACACATCTCCAAACAGAATACAGAAGCTGCCATCGCATCGTGGCAAATTGCCTCCATTTCTTTTGATGAAAGGCTCGCCGAAAGGACAGTCTCTCGGCCGATCAGAATGAAAGAACAGAAGAGCAGAGGCGCTCACTCAAGAGCGTTGGACTCGCGTAGTGTTGACTCTTAATCCCCATCTCCTTTCGCATTCGTGAATGCGCGCGTTTGGTTTGGTTCTGTTTTTCAGACAGTAGCGCGAGGCGATTTGAGAACCTGCACTTTTGAGAGATGGCTTGGTAAGCGAAAAGTGAATCAGCAGAATGCGACTGGGCAGTGTGTGGTGGTGAATGGATGCCGCCCAGGTGATGTGATGTAGGGGTCTGTCTGAAATGGAGAGGAGCTCTGCATCGGAATCGAAGCAACCGAGGGAGGGAGGCCATCATCGCCACCAAAGTCTCACATTCCCATGATTCTGTCAAATGATAGCCGTGCAACTTCGATATTGAAGCGGACTGGTCTGGTTCTGATACAAACTTCAAGGTAAAACCTACTCTCTAAAATGATGGATACAAACTATAACATTGTATATTCGTACTTTAATAGTAAAGTACCGTGCGGCTCTTTCGCGTCGAGGGTGTCACTGTGCAGTCGGGACGGATTGGGCGGCGCAGCTGCTGACGCGGGGCGACGTGGCCCTCTCGCGTAACGCTCGCGATTTGTCGTCGACAGCTCAAAGTGGACCAACTGTGGCGCATCTTCAATGTGATGGGGTCGCCTCAATCAGTCGAGCTTGTCAAAGGAATGCGAGCCAAAAACAAACAACCGGCGGCAACGCATCAAACAAAAGCGCTCTCCCAGGCGATTCGCATTCAGCGTTACGGTATGGTACGCTCGTGTCCAGTGAATGCAGACCAGTCCCTTTCATCCGCAGATAGATTAGGATCCACCTACACTTTTTCGGATTTGATGGATTTTCCTATGTTAACACTATGGGAACTTCGACATAGTAGTCCCCAACTTCGACATCCCAAAGCCAACTTCGACGTTGAAACTGTGGCGGGTGATAGGAAGACGGCGGCGATATTGCAACATTTTGATTACAGACAACTTCAAGCACAGGCTTTTCGCACCCGCTCACCCACCACCGCCAGGATGCCGTGATGTGATGTGGACTTTGCTCTACTCTGCGACGCTGCGGTGGATAAAGCCTCACAACATGCGCTTCTCTATGCATCTGTATCTGCTGGTTGCGGGCTTTGCATCCCAGCGTCTGCATATGAGCGGCTCTTCTCTTCCGCCGCCTGGGCTCGGTGGTACATTTCCTATCGACTGGTCGTCCAGTGGCGCTTAACCTTTGACCAGGTGGTGGTGATTTGAGTGGCTCTGCTGCAACGAGCCATCGGCGGCATCATGTCTTTTTTATGCAAGACTGACTCGCTCTTCGGGACGTTCTTTGTCATGACACCAGCGATTGTCTAACTTTATAGCTTACCCAAGAGAGTGGGAGATACCATTTGGAGTTTGGGTTGGCTTTTGGATCGCATTGCAAGAGCAGGCTATCCCGAGTGGGAGGGAAAAATGACTTGACTTCCCACATGCTCGGAACCTTGAAGGAGCCGAGATGCAAGGCTTTCATGCAACACTATGACAAGCATGTCGGCGGGTTGTAAGGCGCTAGAGTACAGCTTTTGGGTTTTGCTGTGGGAGTCGTCTGAGTTGTTGTCAAACAGCACCACGGGCAATTACAAAGGCTGGCAGCGTCAACTGCAGGTTGGCTGGTTACTCTCAAAGAGAAGGCTCGAGGTTTCACGGCTCAAGAAAAAAAGAACCCGAAGTGTCTTGAAGACGCCCTGTCTTTGAACAAACATGACATCTAAAACGAGGAGTAATTTGGGGAACAAAACCTTTGTTTAGTGCATGCCTACAGAAGAGGAACATCTGTGAGCAGCAATTTCTGGGTTGTGATTGTGGCAGCGCCGTATAATGACAGCATTCAATCGAACTGGAATCCAACCTGGTTGACCGGTGTTCTCGCTGAATCTGGGTGTTGGCAGCGCTCAATGCACTGGTAACAAACGGAAAAGGAGTTCATCTTTCTCTCGTTGCTGTCGCTGCTGATGAAATGCACAAATGTAGCGATGAGTGTGAGGCAGTGAGGTATAAGTTTGGGAAATGTCCAAAAGTGTATTTATTTTTTTGATGAGAACTCTTTTAGGCCCTGTCCATTTCAAGCCAAAGTCACGCCGACCCAGAATCGTTCCCAGCAAATCTCCATCTCCTCGCCCATCAGTGCAAGCGACGGGCCGGTTGCACTCTTTCCGCCCGTTTACAATCACATTAATTTAGAGAACCGAATACTGTATATGATGAGATACAGTGTCATCTGGATAAGATCTTCGTTGATGTGCTTTTTCATGTGTGGTTCGAGACGAGCGCTTTCGCATCCTTGCTTTACAAGTGCTCAAATGTGCATGTAGCTTTGCGTGGTGTAGCTTGCCAAAGACAGTCAATCTCAGGGTGCCACAATTAGATGCAAGCATAAATGGCTCCAGGCGCTGCTGACTTGCATCTCACCTCAAATACCAATTTAAAGAGCTCGTGGTTTGTGTCAGGGCTGGGGCTTTCATTGTATTTTGGCCTTTTTTCTGTGTTCATCAGCAAGGGAGATGGGTGGCCATTTGTGTGTTGTTGTTGCTTGTTGGCCTCGCTTTTTGGCTACTGTTGGCTTGTTGGCATCGACTTGTTTCAAGACCAGATGGTCTGATGGTCTGATGCGAAAGGGAGCCTCGCTTGTTGTGAGTTTGCTGCTGCTTGCAAGAGAGCAAGCAGACAAGCCAGTCTTGCTTCGTTTGTTGCGGGCCTTTCCGTCTCCAGCCATCCAGCATCCGGCAATTCGATTCGATTCGATTCGATTTCGTTCCGCACCCGCCCACCCGCGCGCGCTATCATCTAGTCTCTCTCACTTTGCAATCTTCCTCGTCCTCCCCAAGCGCTTCATCCGTCCTCCCGTCGGCTGAAGCCCAAGCGCAGCGAAGAAGAAGATGCTGATGCTCAAGACGCTCGCGTCCGCCGTGGCGCTGGCCTCGCTGGCGTCGCTGGCCTCGGCCACGCACCCGCAGACAGACTACGCCGCGTGCCCGATCAACCACAGCCCCGAGTACTGGTGCTGCCAAGTGGGCACGGCCGAAGGCGCCGCCGCCCCGACGAACGCGCTCTACATCAAGTACAACCGCCCGACGGGCGGCAAGTACGAGTCGTACTACGAGGAAGGCTGGAAGAAGAGCCGCCAGATCAACTGGGTGCCGGATGGCCAGAAGCTCTCCATGTACCGCCCGGACTCGCCGTCGTACGTCTACGGCGACCCGGAGAACACGTGTCGCCTCCAGGCGATCGCCAAGGACGGCACGGTGCAGCTCAGCCAGCAGTGTACTTTCGCGCCATCGAGCGGCGACGACCGCTTCACGCAGAACGCGACGCTGGAAGACGGCACGGAGGGCGGTAAGGTCTACTGGTGGTCCAAGCCGAACCCAAAGAACAACAACGCGATGCTCCCGATCGGCGCGACCTGCAAGCCGATCCTGGCGTCGGAGCAGGACAAGTGCCGCAACGGATTTAGCCCCGGTCACTACCGTTTCACGACTTTCAAGGAACCTGCGTTCGTGTTCTTGTACGTGGTGTACGGCATCTGCTTTGGCTTGCTCTTCCTCTGGGCGATCTACCGTGTGGCCGTGTCGACCAAGACCCCAGCTGCCGGCAGCGCTCCTTTCGCCGTGGTCATCACTGCGGGCGAAGATGGCGGCAAGAAGCTCCTGGACAACCGTGGTGGCCCAGAGACCCCAGACCTTAACAAGACTGCGGGTCCTTCGCTCGCCATGCGCGCCACGGAAGTGCAGCTCCGCCACAGCGTGGAGGATGTTGAACAGGTCGGTCACTCCTCGTCGATCGCTGGCAAGATTGTGTTCGCTTACTTCATCCTCATGACCGTGTTCCTGAACATCCCAATCATCTTGGTGATTCGTGACAACACTGGCAAGTTCGCCGGCAAGGGCGGTTTCGACTCGTGGTTCGACCCAGTGAACGTCATCATCAAGGTCTTCATCGCTCTGTGGGTGATCTCTGCGGTCTGGTTCGCGGTTGTCGTCATCTACAGCGACAAGCTCATCAACTTCTTCCGCGTGCCATCCTCGTTGGCGCACTGCAACCGCGTGACGCTGTTCAAGCCAGAAGAGTCGGAAGTACTCCTCGCGGATCGCTCGGGCATCTCGCAGTTCGTGATCAAGGTCGAGAAGTTCCTGTTCCCGAACGTCCGTCAGGGCTACGAAGCCACTGTGCCAGTGCACACGACCATGGACGGCGCTCGCTACCTTGAGTTCCAGCACCTGCGCTACACGTACGACGACATTGAGTGCAAGTTCATCCCAGGCTCGGTTGTCCTTGGTGACACCTACGATCGCATCCTCGCGGACTCGGAGGGTCTTTCGACCGTTGAACACCAGCGTCGCATTGACATTGTTGGCCGCAACGCCATTGAAGTCGAGATGCCGTCGATCGCCAAGTCGATTGTGGACGAGTTCTTCGCGTTCTTCTACCTCTACCAGTTGATGTGCTACTACGTCTGGTACTTCACGGACTACACGTGGGTGGCTGCTCTCAACACGGTTGTGATTGTGCTCGCTGCTGGTGTGAACATCTACGCCAAGCGTGAGATGTTCTCGTCGATCGTCAAGATGACGCACTACAAGACCGAAGTGAGCGTGAAGCGTGACGATGCGTGGGTGACCGTGCCATCGACCGACCTTGTGCCAGGTGACCTCGTGCGCGTGACTGAGAACTGGACAATCCCTTGTGACTTGGTGGTTGTGAAGGGCGCGACTGTGTGTGACGAATCCATGCTCACTGGTGAGTCGATGCCAGTGCAGAAGTTCCCAGTCCCTAACGACAGCAACGCCGTCTACTCGGCGGAAGGTGCTGGCAAGAAGTACACTTTGTTCTCGGGCACCAAGACCCTCGCCTCGGGCCGTGAAGAGGACATCCTCGCTGTCGTGCAGTCGACTGGTGCCCACACTAGCCGTGGTCAGTTGGTGCAGGCCATTCTCTACCCAGCTCCAATCAAGTTCAAGTACGACGAGCACCTCAAGGCGGTGTTCTCGTTCCTGTTCGTGTTCGGTTTCGTCGCCGCGTACCTGGCGATGAAATTCTTGATGGACAACGCCGGTTTGAGCAACACTCTCTTCGCGTTCGTGTACGGCATGTTCATGTTCTCGGCTGTGCTGAATCCGCTGCTGCCAGTCGTGATCACCATCGGTCAGGTGAACGCTGCCAAGCGTCTCCAAAAGCAGGACGTGTTCTGCCTCAACCCACAGCGCATTACCCTCTGCGGTAAGGTCCGCGTGTTCTGTTTCGACAAGACCGGCACGATCACGAAGGAAGGCTTGGACTTCCGTGGATGTGTGCCAGTTGACGCCAGCTCGGCCTCATTCCTCCCAGAAGTGAACGACGTTGCGGCTGCGCCTCTCCCAGAGTTGATGAAGTTCAGTTTGGCTTCGACCCACGCGCTCGGTTCACTCCAGGGCGAACTGGTCGGTAACGAGGTTGAAGTGAAGATGTTCAAAAGCACCCAGTGGAAGCTCATTGAAAGCGAAGGCCGCCTGCCAGTTGTCGAGTCCGCGGACGGCAAGGAGCAACTCGAGTTCGTTAAGCGTTTCGAGTTCGACCACCACCGCATGTCGATGAGCGTCGTGATGAAGCACACTGCCACGGGCAAGCTGTACGTGTTCTGCAAGGGTTCGTACGAAAAGATGCAGTCGGTGTCCAAGGTCGAGTCTGTGCCAGCCAACTACACTGAGACCGCTGAGAACTTGGCCAAGGACGGCTGTTACGTGCTCGGTATCGCGTTCAAGGAAGTGGGCCAGCTCTCGGACGCTGAGCTTCAGGCTTTCTTGGCCAGCCGTGACACTGTCGAAGAGGGTCTGTCGCTCTTGGGTCTGATCATGTTCCGCAACGAACTGAAGGAAGACTCGCGCGACGCGCTCCTGACCTTGAAGAAGGGTGACATCCGTTCGGTGATGATCACTGGTGACAACGCCATGACTGGTTGCTTCATCGCGCGTGCGAGTGGCATGGTGGAGGCTGAATCGAGCGTGATCCTCGGTGACATGGTCGCTGACGCTGAGACTGGTCTCTCGCTTGTGTGGAAGGACGTCGACACCCAGGTGATGTATGCGACTGAACAGATCGCTGACTTCGTCAAGTTCAACCAGTCGGTTGAGCTCGCTGTGACTGGCAAGGCGTTCGACTACTTGGTCAAGATGGGCGAGATCCAGAGCTTGCTGCTGCACATCCGTATCTTCAGCCGCATGACCCCAGCCGGCAAGGTTGACTGCGTGAAGCTCCACATGGCTGCCGGCGCGGTCACTGGTATGTGCGGTGACGGTGGCAACGACTGCGGTGCTCTTCGTATCGCGCACGTCGGTGTTGCCCTCAGTGACGCCGAAGCCTCGGTCGTGTCGCCGTTCACGAGCAAGACCCGCTCGCTCCAGTCGATTGTGGACTTGGTGCTTGAAGGCCGTGGTGCTCTTGCCACGTCGTTCGGCAGCGTCAAGTACCTGATCATGTACGGTCTCATCGGTATTGGCTGCCGTTTCGTGATGTACTACAACGGTGTCTTCGTCTCGCAGTTCGGCTTCATGTACTTGGACGGTGCGATCCTCGTCGGTCTCTCGTACGGCATCACCCGCTCTCGCCCACTGAAGGTGCTCGGCACGCAGCGCCCAACCTCGAGTCTCGTCGGCCCAACCACGCTGTTCTCGCTGGTCGGTGCCTGGGCGATCCACGCGCTCTTCTTGTTCGGTGGCATCCGTTACGTGATGGGCCAGGTCTGGTACTGCCCGTTCTCGCCTGCGAACGTGAACCTTGTGCAGTGGTGGCAGCTCCAGGACAGCAACCTCGGCTCGAGCCTGTGGTTCCTGGTGTGCTGGCAGCAGATGGTGACGGGTATCACGATGACGCTCGGCTCTAAGTTCCGTCGCCCAGTGTGGCGTAACTTCTTCCTCGTGGGCTACTACTTGCTGCTCGCGGTGGTGCTCTGCATCCTGTTCTTGGGTCCTCCAACGCGCTTCACGGACCAGTTCCGCGTGGCCTCGAGCACGAACGTCGTGGCGCTGCCAGACATGCCTCTGCCACTCTCGTTCCGTTGGGAGTTGTTTGGCATCGGCATGGCCAACACGGTCACTGCGATCCTGTACGAGAAACTCATCGTGCTCGGCCCAGTGCGCGACTACTTCCGTGCCAAGTACCACAAGGACGTACTCCCACTGAAGTTGTAAGTTGTGCAACCCAAGGGTGGGTTGCAAGAAGCTTCTTATAAGAACGGCCAGATACAAGTCGTAGCAAAAGCGGTTACCACCGCCACCTTGGACAGAGTGAAGAGAAAGCTCCTATTTTGATATGTTTTGTTTTGAATACTACAACATTCATTTTCATTCCATCTCAATGCATTTGTTGTATCTGCTGCTCTTTTTGCTTTTCTCTCATCAGAGGAGATGACGAGAAACTTGTGGGTTTCCATGGACGATGGCAGAGCTACTTTGGAGCAAGGACAGCAAGATGGAAGGCCAGACAAAAGAGGGAAACTTGGGGTCACTGCAGTTCTTCGCGGATTGCTTTTGTTGGTTGCTTGAAGCGCGATCCATCCACAGAATTCGTGCCAGCTCTTCTTGATTCTTCCATCCGACACCGCAGCGGATCAATAGAGTGTTCCCCGGGGCTGAACCTCAGCCACTTTACCCACCCACTCTCTTCGCATTACGAAGATACCCTCGATGGTTGGGCCACCCACCTCTCATTTCACGCCACTTGACGCGCGAGAACACCGTTTGGTTCTTCCGACAAGCTTCCGACCTCTCATCAGATTGAATGAATTCATCCGGATCCCCTCCGCTCTTCTGTTTGGATCTCTTTCGAGTTCGATCTGATTCAACCTCGAACCCTGGGCCACAACCGGCTGTCCAGGTGCTATTGATAGGAAGGTATCTCCTCGGCTCAGCCCTAAGCTCTGTGTATGTGCTGCCGGCGCGCTTGATGCGCGTCACATCGAGTGAGTCAGGCCATATTTGGAGTTACCTCCAGCAAGGTAGGTAGGTCTTCAAATATAGACCTCGAGATCAACCAAAACCCAAAGCTCATGGCAATCTTTGCCTGAGTATAGATTGATCGATGATGGAAATAGCTCCACATGCAATCCCTCCTGCCTTGACACTGAGAGGAAGGCCCGAGAAGCTCGCTTCACCAAGGTGCCATGCTTCTCTCTTTCAATCGGAAAGAGACTACGCAGCAGCGAGTTGAATTTTGGATTCCAAGGACACACACTCACGATGGCGCCAGCGACGAAAGCTCAGGAGCGCTACGACACACTCGACGCGACGGACGGCGAGGGCGAGGAAGTCGAGATCGAGATCTGGAACCCTGCACACTGGCGGTGGCAGTGGCAACTACCACCACTCGAAAGGCAGCGGCGCGCACTCCACCATGTGGCTCCCGCAAGAGCTGAATGCGCTCGAGTACAACAACGGCGAGATGATGCCGGACACGCCCGTGAGCATGCGCCAGCGGGTGCACAACTCCCTGCGCCTGACCAACTCGGCGATCAAGGAAACGTGGAGCCGCCTCGACATCTCGGACGAAGGCATCTGCGAGCAGGAGGAGTACGGCAAGGCGCGCGACGGCGTGTTCTGAAAGTACGTGCACGAGATGCTCTTTGGCAGCAACACGATGCACGGCCAGCTCTGCGGCATGATCCTGCTCTTGATGATCGCAGCGAGCGTGATCCTAGGTTTGTCTTTGTCGATTGTTTTAGGCTACTGGAAGGCTCTAGGGTACTCACTCCTCTTCTTGCAAATGGCAGCCATTATGGCCAGCGTGCACCATATCCGGACGGACTACGGTGACTTCATCTACGGCTGCGAGGTGATCTTCACGATCGTGTTCTCGGTCGAGTACGTGCTGCGCGTGAGCTGCCTGCGTGTGCCGCGCGAGTACATCTGCAGCACTATGGGCATTGTCGACATCTCGTCCATCGTGCCGATTTTCATCAGTGCGTTGCTGTTCTCCTTTTTCTCCTTGCTGCCTGTAGCTATAGACTTGCAGCTCTGCTAGCAACAACCTTACTGATTTTGTCTCTCTCTATTCGTTTTCGTGGCATTCTTCCTCCTACCAACCCGCCCGCTCGCAGACCTGGCAACGCTGCGCATCTTCCGAGTGGCCCGCGTGATCCGAGTGTCCCACGTGCTCCGCCTCGTGCGCTTCGTTGGTGCTGCGCGCGCGCTGAACGAGAATATCGACGCCAACAAGATGCGCGTCGCCGTGTCCATGTCCACGGCCTTTTTGATGATCGTCGTCATCGGGTGCACGATGTATCTGGTCGAAGGTGAGGAGAACGGGTTCTCCAACATCCCCCTAAGTCTCTACTGGGCCGTCGTGACGCTCACGACCGTTGGGTATGGCGACATCGCCCCGCAGACCGTCCCCGACCGCCTCATCGCTGCGGTCGTCATGTTCACCGGTTACGGAGTGATCGCGTGTCCGCTCGTGCTCAACACGCAGACCGAGGAAGAGGCGCTGCGTCTCAACTGCGAATGCGTGCGCTACTTCCGGGGGCTTCACCAGCAGGACTCGAATTTCTGTCGCCACTGCGGCGTGGCGCTGCGCCTTTCGTCCAAGACCAAGAAGAGCAAGAAGAAGAAAGCTGCGATGACCGGTGCGGTGGTGGTACCATTGGACGAAGTGTCGTTGACCGAACGTGCCCAAGAGCTGTGAGAGCTCCGTGGTGTCGATGGTGGTGGTGATCAGGAACACGAGCACAAAAAAAAGAAACGACATGATTCGAACGGCAAAGAGGACAGGTTGTTCGACGAAGAGGATCAGGAACAGGAGAAGAAGGTGCGCGTTTCGACGGGACAGGAGGCCAGCATGTGAGCTGTGAGACTCGCATGTGAATCTCGTATGGGAGGTTTGGGCTATTTTCAAAGCAACAAACCACTTAATTTAGTCTACCTCCAGGGAAACGAATGTACTTTACAATTTATATCGCACTCCACCACCTCCGTTGTGTCTCCTCGAGTCACTTGCGCAGGAGACCGAGCGCCTCAAGAGCGCACGTTTCGCGGACGGCGAGACCCTCGAGAGCATACTGGAGCAGCTCGTTAGCAGCATGAGCACGCTGGTGTACGGCCCCATCCACAGGTCATTCTCACGACTGACGCTCAATTTCGATTACTTGACAGGCAGCAACGCAGTGGATCAGCGTTTTGCGAAGGCAATCCAGGCGCTCTCAATGATCTTGACGCACTCGTTCCGACTCAACAGCTTTACCGAACTCAAGGTTGAGTCTGGCGGTACGTGTACTCTGCTCGCGCATGGATCACTAGAACAGCCAATCCGACGCCGAAGACTGGGTTTAGGTGGCAGAAGACGAGAGCTTCTTGATATTCGACATCGACATGGGCCACAGGAGAAAAAAAATACTGATGTGTACATGGAAGCGCTTTTTGGATTCATGACCACGCCACCAGAAAGCAGACTGGCCGAGGAGTTTGCGAGCGAGTGTCAAGCGTCCGCACCGAGCAAGACCGGCGTTGGACTGGGTTTCTCTCATTACAAGTTGGCACCGGAGTACCTACTGCGCATTCGAGAATTGCTGGACAGGGTGTACCGCGGAGTACCCAATCGTCAACCAACGAAAGATGAGATTTTGCTGTACACCATCAAGCAAGGCGCCAAGTTCTACCCGATCGCTGAAGCTGGGCAAAAGATGTTTCGTGGACTCAGCACTGAGATGCAACTGGGAGCTCTTTGCCAGGAGGATGGTTGGCCGTGTGCTGTTCTCCCATACATCGGCTCCGGATGAGTGGAGAACGACCAGATCGTCAGGATGGAGCACGGGGCAATCGACGACTCACACAGAAACGAGATCGGCGCTGTGTTGGCTGGATGAACATGACAACCGGCGTATGGGTCTTCGAGCTGATCGTGACATTCTTTGAGCATGTGGGACGATACTTGACCTACTTGAAAGTGACCGGAATTGGCCCTTCGGAGGTTCTTCTTCGAGCCATTTTGAAGCACACCACGAAGCTGCGGCATCTGAACCTCGCCTACAACAATCTGCTTGACGAAGCATTGGATCAGCTGCTGGGAGCATTTAAGGGAGATCTCGGCAACCGATTGATCTCGCTTGACCTCGGTACTAGCGAGTTCAGTACCACTGCAATTGCGAAATTCTCCAAGTTCCTGTCGAATCCGGCCAGATTTCCAGCTCTGATTGAGTTCTCAATGGTCATGCACCCCATGGGCGACCGAGCCTATGCAAGTCTCCGCCGCGCGTTTGACGCCAGCAAGAAGCTCCAGTTGATTGAATTGCTCAGCCCGTACCTGCATCCGGATTCAGACCGAGAGCTGTGCAAGTGTTTCATCGAGTTATGGAGGAACGCAGACGAATCGAGAAGCTCGCGAATGAAAAGTTGCCTCCTTCTGTGCTACCACTGGACAAGAAGTTGGCATTTCTGAGTGTGATTCGACACGAGTCGGCTGTGGGTACTCCGCGAAGCGGTCTTGACACGTTCATTCTGTCTTCAATTTTCAAGTTTGCTGCGAAAGAAATTCGACGCCGGATGCTGTGGGACAAGGCCATCGGCTAATGATGCGTTGTTGTGCATGGTGAGTTGTAGTGGAGCGTGCGCTCAGTGGACGGTATATTTTTTCGAGGACCCAAGGCTGCAGTGTGTTCTTGAGGTCTGTATGAAGTTTGCTTAATTAACCAAGGCCATATATATTCGATTTACCGAGATCGTGTTAGACGTAAGGTCCATCCACCTCAAAGCGATATGCTGTTCTTTCTGCTCTCAGTAGATAAGGATATTCGAGACAGAGTTCAAAACGCTGGTGACGAAGCTCAGTGCACCATTCTCAATTGTAAGCGCACTGTTTGCTGTTGATATACGCTCTGAAAAACGCGGTTCGTATTGGCCATCGAGACACAACCCGGATGAGCGCATGCATGCTTGCGAGAGTGATGAATTGAGATTGCCCATGCGATGTGGCTCTGCATATTCTAACCAAGTCACGTCGGCAGACTAAAATCTTCGTGGTTTCATTAATGTGGGGAAGAATTCGCATTGGCGAGAGAAATTTGGCTCATCGTACCAACAAACTATACAACATAGTCGGTAGTGATGCTCTATCTACACACTGGAGAAACATGAGTGTGATCCCAGCAGCAGAAACAGAACATCCGCAGCACCGCTTCAAGCGTTTCTAACCTCGGCATTTCGGATGAGTTCAAGTGTTCTCAGACCAGAAGTATTATCGGTTCTTAAAAGCATTCTTTCCATACAATCCTGCGTCGAATCTCCGGCGCCGCAAACCTGAAGATGGTAGACACCATGAAGCTATCGAGGCGATGATGAGCTCTACCGACAGCTGACGTGTGCTGGATCGCACTAAGGAACGCCAACTTTTGCTTGACCGGCAACACGGAAGGGAGGACCTCTCCGTGAGCTCGCTTCTGGATCTGCCATCGTTCACTGAGAGCGATGTAGTAGAACTCCTCGTCATTTCGATAGACATCGCCTCGCGGGTCGGGGTTTAGCTCCCCCACCTGAAGATACCTCATTCTTTTGTTGACTTCAAGTGCATGTCGAAGACTGGTGTAAGTTTGATCACTCATATCACCTTCAGCGGCCCGGAGCTCGAGCAGTGCTGGAACTTTGCCCAGATTCGACAGAAATCGAAGCAGTTTCTCGATGCTTGTGGTGCCAAAAGCATTATTGTCGAGGTCCAGCGACAGTAACCGGTCGTCGAGCTCGCCGTCCAAAGCTTCGACCAACGTGTCGATCGCGTTGTCAGACAGACCACAGCTGGCCAGTCCCAAGTGCTCCAATTTCACACAGTGGCGAAAAATGGCAGGGAACGCTTCTGCGACTCCATCCATTTCATAACAGTCCAAGTAGCTCAAGTAACATCCAACACGCTCGAGAACCAGCTGGAACGTCACAAGAGCCTTTGGCGCAAGCGCATCTCCCACAAACTTCCACTCGACGCTGATGTCACTCTGGTGTGAACTGTCGATCTTTTTGTGCTCCGTCCTGACGATCTGGTCGTTCTCCACTCATCCGGAGCCGATGTATGGGAGAACAGCACACGGCCAACCATCCTCCTGGCAAAGAGCTCCCAGTTGCATCTCAGTGCTGAGTTCACGAAACATCTTTTGCCCTGCTTCAGCGATCGGGTAGAACTTGGCGCCTTGCTTGATGGTGTACAGCAAAATCATGTCGTTCGCTGGTTCACGCTTGGATTTCCCTTGATACACCAGTTGGCTAGCGGGGTCAGACAATGTCTTGATAAACTCTTTGTGATCTTTAGCCGTGAAATAGTTGTTGGAGAGATCCGTTGCACGAAACTTGTTGCCCGCAGCCAGCTTGCTGGATCGAGGATAGAACATTCCGTACACGATCCATCTCCAGCACTGTTGCGCGTCCTCCTTTGCTGACTTCACTGAGAATGTGAGTAATGCTGAGCGTCTCAATTTGGCATCCGTAGTATAGCGTCAAACACATCACAGCGACGTTCTGGATACTAAACTTGTTTCCATTTAGATTCAGCTTCTTGAGGAAACTCGATGACTCAAAAGAGTGATTCGTCATGCTCGTGTCACACGCTGCAACGATGACCTTCTGCAGCGCGGCTTGGATTTCAGGTGACGTCGGTGGCTCGTGGAGACTGTTCGGAATAATCAAGCGCACGCCACCGATGTGGTGGTAGTACGCATGGCACTTCTCGATAATGCCCGCGACCACCTCGTAATGCTTGTCGTCAAACTCTTGCTCGCTGAAATCCAGCACGTTGACTGCAAACTGGCGTGTTGAATTCGCATACACTCGATCCAGCATTAATTCAATGACTCGCAGAGACGTCGGCTCAAGCTTGCATGCCTTGAAGTTGAGCTCAATACCGATCTTGTTTGGCGCAAACCGCTCGCACTGACGCACATACTCTGTGTCCAGTCCATGTGTGGGTAGTGTCGTAAGGAACTTGAATATCTCGTCTGCATGCGATCTGGCCATCTTCTTTCGGTGGCTCATGTCGATCGCGAACACCGGGAAGCTCTCGTCTTCGACCAGCCAGAGACATTCGTCAAGGCTGGTCTTCTCAACTTTCCGCCTTCATGGCAATAGACGTGCTCAAAGATGCGTCTTCAGAGCTCCACCTTGAGCGACGGCAGCTTGTTCAAGCGAAATGAGCGCATAAGAATCGCCGACAACACCTTGAGCGCAGCAGAGAACGTCATGTCGATCGCGCCTTCGCTGTGCACGTTGAATGAGAGCGCGAACGACGGTCACGTGAGGCACCGCGGACCGCCGACCCCGAGCGTGGGCTTGAAGAACACGACCTGGCTGAGCACAGACACGATGTCCGGCGACCGGCAGATGCGATCCGTCTCGCGCTCCAGCGCGTCGCGGAGGCCCAGCGGCGGTGGCGGCGGCTGCTGATCCTCCATGGCGCTAGTGTGTTCTGCTTGAGCTTGCTGCTTGTGTGCGAGAAGAAGGCGTTTGAATATGGCGTTTAGATATGCGCCACCCCAAGGTATCAGATACTCAGAGCTGATAAACACATAGACGTGCATTTGTGTGTCTGATAAATGACAATTTTGTAAAGTTCCTGATTCCTGTTATTTTGTATCGCGAGCCGGACACATGACTTTCGGCCATCGGGCGAAGTGCTGGAACCTGCTCGTGCCGAGTCATCCTGCGATGCCAAGCTTTCTTTGGCCTCAAACAAAATAAAAATGCGCAGAGACTGCCTCAGCCTGGCAAACTAACTCGACAGCTTCTCCGCCACACAAGTTAGTTCCTCTGCAACCCAACAGTCCCCTAAAAGTCCGGTTTTGTCCATCAATTTCTGGTCTATGACCGTGATTGAAATCTCGCAGGAATCGCTTGAGCAGCTCAGTTTTGTCCAGCGTGAGTATCGAGTTTCGCTTTTGTTTTCGTTTGCATCTATCGTCTGCATCTCGACCTGTCGAACATTTACTACACTACAAGAAGACTATGCCTGAACCGTTCTGCTCGTTTCTCGAATGCGTCGGTCACCACTTGAGCTACTCTTCTATGTCGAAAGTAGCGACCAGCAGATTTCCGGATGTCCTCCCAGCCGTTCTCAAGCATTGTGTGAGCCTCAAGCTCCTCGTTATGAACTGATGGGAGCTAGACGATCAAGGTATTGTCCAGATTTTGGCTGCTCTCGACGGGCTACTGGGACGCAAGTTGCTTGCTTTGGACATCTCGGACAACCTTTGAATGCGGTAGCAACCGAGACGATCGCTCAGTTTCTCTCCAAGCCAGGACGGATCCTTGTTCTTCAAGAACTCCGCATGGTCTCGCGAGACCGCTTAGTGTGTCAGGGTTACGTCAGATTGTATCAAGCACTGAACGACTTTGTATTACCAGGACGCAATCGCTGCCAGCAATTCGGAAGGGTTGTTCGGCGTTCTTTCTCAATACCGACTGGATTAGTAGCCTTCTATCTTTATATTCTATCGCCTAGAAATCCCCCTAGTAGTCCCCATCCGACAAGTCGCGCCACATGATTCGTCTGCGCACAGGCGTTCCCGCGAAATCGAAAATCATTGCAGTCAAATTCGGATCCAGTACCGATCTCGATGTCCCAAGCGCTGACTCGTGCGCCAGAACACTCAAAAACGCGATCTTTCCGCGTGCTGACCCAGCGATCTTCAGCAGCGTGCCTTGGTGACAGTGCTGAAAGTGTCGGAGAAGCTCAGCGCTGTGTAGAAGTTTCAGCGGGTTCACGAGCTCGATGACCGACAGCGTCTTGTTCACCATCAGCATCTTGTGGATTCTCTTGTAGGCTTCGAAAGACAGCGTGCCGCTGATAATTCGAAGCTCTTGAAGTGCTGGCGCCGCTAGCTGGTCTGGGGATGACAGAGCCTCTACTAGCTTGTAGACTTCCTCGTCGTTGAACACCGTGTCGTTCAGGCTCAAAGACACCAGTCGTTTGAAGAACTGTTTGTGCGCTTTTGCGAGGAATGCGTCCATGCTGCTGCCCTGAAAGCTGCATCCTTCGACGTCCAGATGCTTCAGGCTGGCGCAGTGCATCTGGATGTTCTTGATATCGATCGTGTTGTATTTGAGACTGAGAGAGCTGAGGTGCCGGCCAATGCATTCGATGAGGGTCGAGATCGGAGCTTTCTTGGACGAGAGGCGGTGGATGGTCAGCTCGTACAGGTTCTCGATCTGTGGACTGTAGCTATTCTCTCCACCGTCCAAGTTGGCCACTTGACTCGCTTGGACCCATCCGAGACCAAAGCCAGGAAAGACCACACATACCCAGGCGTTGGCATCTCTCACAAGCGCTTCCAACTCTCGCTCACTGTCTAAAGTGGTAATGCACTGTGACGTCGTGGATGGGTTTTCATAGATTGACGAGCCTTGCTGGACCAAGCACAGCTGTGGCCCTCCGTTCGCCGGCCCTGCTGCTGCGCCTTCAACACGTCTGCCATTGTACACGAGTTCAACTGCTGGGTCTCGCAGCGTGTTCTTGATCGCCTTTGCATCTGCAACTCGGAGTTCGATCCTCGAAAGTTCGATCTTTTCAAGATGGAAAGATCGCTTGAGACGCTTGGAGCGAGGGTAGAAGAGCGCGAACGTGAGCCATCGCCAGCACTGCTGCCGGTCGTCAGCACTAACGCGGTTCAGTGTCGACAGTAACGATAGCTCTTCAACCGGGCATCCGTACCGAAGCGCTGAGCAAATGGCCGCAAAGTGCTGCAGCCGAAGCGACGAGTGGTCGAACGACAGGCGCTTCAGCACAAGCTCCGGTGATTGTGATGGTGACGATGGCGATGTTGGTTGGTCTGAAGTTTTCGTCGAGCTTTTCTGGTCCGTAAAGATGCCTCGCAGCAACGCCGTGATCTGGTCCGCTTCGTCACTGTCTCGTTCCCGTGAGAAGAAGATGTCGTTGAGACCAATATCTTCGATGCCGTACACGCGCTTGTTCTTCTCAAGCAGCTCACTGAGCAAAGTCAGTTGCTCTACATTCATCTGGTTGTTACTCAAATTGAGGGACTGGATTGTGAATCGGCGACCAGGATGAGCGAACATAGTGTCGAGAAACTCGAGCAGTAGCTCCAGCGACTCGGTCTCAAAGCCCTCGCACTGCGTAAACTTGAGCCCGATAGCTGGTAACGGCATTTCGCAGGTAGGATCTCTAGCGCTCGTCATGAACTGGAGCAGCATGCCGAGCCTCTGCTTCGTGATCTGCATCTGGTGGAAACTCAGCACAATGTGTGGGAACGCCTCGTCCTCCATCATCCACTTCTCGACCCCCAGCTGCAAACCACTCGCCTTGCCATGCAACGGGAAGATCGTGGCCCAGAACTCGGCTTTACCGGTCGGGAATGCATTGAGCCCCAGCGAGCGTTGCTGGATGCGCGCGACCGCCTCCAGCAGCAGCGGGATCTTCGTGTCTCGGTAGGGGGCGAAGCGGTCGACGTCCACGAAGAGCGGCGGCGGCGCGCGTGTGTGGAGAGCAAAGTCCCATCCGGTGCGCGGGCAGCGCAGGTATCTGGCGAGGGGCACGCCGCTCTCCACGAAGCCGTAGGCGTCCAGGTCGGTACCGGAGCTGCTCATGGGCGCAAGCGAGCGAGTTTCCTGTTGTGTGAATGTGGTGTGTGACCTGTCTGGGATAAGAAACGAGCTGAAAGTGCCGTGGTGCCGGAGCACGATTAGTGACATGCAGGATGATCCCCGTTAGAATGACGCAAAATGACAAGCAAAACAACCTCGATTTTGTCACACACATCTCAACGCTCACATCACACAATTCGAATTCTCTTTATCTGCTTGACGCCTCTCTTTAGTACTCGTCGTTGAGCACGACGCCCAGGGGTTCTTCCCAAGTAATGCGGCACTGCACATGCTCCGCTGCAAATCTGAAAACAGACGACACCATCAACGCATCGAGCGCATTGAGCGAGCTGCCCTTCGAGGTCTCGTGTCGAATGGCACTGAGGAGCGCTAGTTTTGGGCGTATAGATAGGGACGAAAGCAGCAGAGCACCCTGCAAGTTGTCTTCGATCTTGTTTTGCCCCACGGCTGCGAGACTGGCGTCACCGCCCTCGGAATCACCGCCGTCTCCGTCTGGGTTCATGACCTCGAGGTATCGAAGGGTCTTACTCACACCGGGAGCACGGTACAGACTGGCGAAGCCCTGGTACTCCATGCCCTCTCGTACCATGCGGAGATCTCGGAGGGCTGGAATTCACTTCAGATTCGAGAGAGCCTGAGCGATCTTCTCGACCGTCGTGTCGCTGAAGTGGTTGTCGGAGATGTCCAGCGACAGCAACTTAGCCCCGAGAGGTCCATCCAGAGCAGCCAGGAGCTGTCTGGTGGCTCTGGATGAGCATCTCCAGCTGGGTCTCCAGGTACTTGCCATCAACCTAGCGCGCGTTCTCGAGGCGCTTGGTCTCTTGCACGAGCTCTTCGTAGAGACCTGTCGGTGGTGACAGCGGCGTCTTCTTCTTCTTGGTGGGGAACATATCGCCGCAGAGGTGCTGCCGAATATGCAGATTGCTTCGATGTCAATCACGACGCATTCTTTGGTGTTGGTGATCTGTGAATGGGAAAGTTGAATGCCCGTCAAATACCCGTTTAGGTACGAACTTTCCCAGGAAATGCCTACTCGGTTCTCAATCAACGCTGGTCACTTCACTAGTCACTCAGTCGCTAAGTCAATCGCTGACTGTCCTTCAAGCTAACGATCCTATCAAGCAATAGTCAAAGCTGAAGTCACCACTAGAATTGACCCAGTTCCACTGGCCAATCCCCGTAGATAATGAAGACGCCACAACAAGCGAACAGCAGACTGCGCACAACGTCTCCTCCACCACTCTCTCAGACTCCTTCTCACGAGCGTCTCTATGAGGCGCTCGGGTGTGAGACGCAGCGCATCTGCCGCTCGGACCGCATCCAGTCAGCGCTAGCGCGGCGTCTAAGATTCGTGTCCGAGCTCGGCGTGGACGGTTCGCTTCTGAACTCCTCGCGATCAAACCCAGAGTTCGTTGTCAGCACAGAGAGGAGACACAACGCAACCGACACGGCAGCCCCCACAGCGCTCAAGGCACTCTCGGCGGTACTCACACACTCGCTCCGCCTGGACAGATCCCCGGAGCTCAAGGTAGAGTTCTAGAGAAGCATCTTCGAGTCGGAGATGCTGATTCGTCCAGCTGAAGTCGATCATCCGGGCGTGGACAAGTGGCGCTGGGTGATCGAAGATAAGAGCTTCCCGACGTTCATTCTCGACGTGAGTCACAATGGAAAGCTGGCTGAGGGTCTCGCAGACGTGATGGTCGACTTCTTCACGGCACCGCCGGAGCGCGAGATGGACGAAGAGTTGGTGAAACAGTGTACGCAGTTTGCGCCAAACACGATCGTCACTGGACTGAATTTCAAGGAGTGCAAGTTGGCGCCCACCTGTCTGCGACTCGCCGAAGCGATGCTGGATCGTGTGTACGAGAGTACAACGCGCCAGTATGTCGTCAACATGCTGGACTTCAGCTATCAAGCGATGCATGCGGCGCATTATGAAGTGCTTGAGGACGTTGTCAAGAAAAGCCACGCAGTGTACCAGATCGGAGAATTGCGGATGGCAGGCATCTACAAGAAGCTAGCGACAGCTGAAGCATGGGCACAGGTTGGACTGCAACGCGTTATTGCAGCTGCTTGCGGTACGAGCGTTATTCATCACGAGAGCATCCCTGGAGACACACCCGCCCAGTCGAATCACTTGAAAAGCTGATTCTCGATTACAACGATCTTGATGTCGAGCACATCGCGGCGCTTTGCTCTGCGTTGCGCTACGGATGCCAAATTGAATCGATCAGTGTGCGCCGTGTCTCAAGAGTCTGGATACTGGTGATCGAAAACAGAGTTGGAGATGGCTCGCGTTTGGACTGTTCTATCCGCAGTCCAGAAAGATGGCTGCTGGCAACAAGTTTCGGTCCCTAGTTGTTGGAGGTGATCATTTCGATCCCGGAGATGGCGTAGCGTTTACGAACATCCCGTCCGATCCTGCTGGTGACCTGGTGCATCGAGGATCATCGAAGCGCGCAGAAGTAAACGACAAGCTCACGCTGTGCACCGTCAAGCAAGGCGCAAAGTTCTACCCGAGTGCGAATCCCAGATCCGGTTTGATCCACGAACTAGAGAGAGATGGAGCTAGAAGCATTGTGCCAGGAAAATGGGTGGGCGTGTGCTGTTCTCCCCGGCATCGACTTCAGATGGGTGAGCAATGACCAGATCACCAGCTCGGAGCACGAAGCCATCGACAAGTCGTATCGAAGCGACAGCAGGACTGAGTGGGCTTTTACTGCCTCGTGGGAGGAGACACGACGAAACTTGACCGTGTTTCTCGAATATGTCGGATGCTATGTGAGCTCCTTGAACTTTTTTGGCATCAGAGACACTAGTGTACTCCCTCTCGCCATATGCCGCTGTGCTAACTTGGAGCACTTAAACGTGCGTGAGACCAGAGTGTCTGGCGTGCTGATCAAGATGTTGATGATGCTGTTAAACGACGGCCGCGAAGATCGTTTGTTGTCGCTCAACCTCAACGGCGATCCAGTGGACAACGAAAGTATCGAAAGATTGGCTGCGTTTCTGTCAAACCCCGCGAGAACCTCGGCACTGCTTGAGCTTCGGCTATCCGTTCGTTCGGTGAACGAGCGAGCGTACGCCAGTCTTGAGCGAGCGCTCGAGGTCAACAAAACACTCAGGTTCCTGAAATTGGAGCTACCAGCGTTCGGGAATTACCTCGAGCCTGCCGATGGAGAGGTGCTGCCTTCTGCACTGGCAATGAAGCAGAAGTTGGCGTTTCTGAGTGCGATCCAGCCAACCTCAGCAGCTCCCGGCTCCGCCCGTCATCACCTCGACAGCTTCGTGGTGTCCTCCATCTTCAAGTTTGCAGCAGATGGCGCCCGACGTCGGATCCTAAGGGGCTGACGGACACACGCACTCCCTCATAACGATTTCAATCGGATAAATATGCTGCTCTTGCAGACTTTACAATGGTGATGGCGGTGTCGACTGGGATTGCAGACATTTGGCTTCTATAATTCTGGAATACACTTCGTTAACAATCAACTGTCAATCGTGGGTGTGGAGACCGATGGAGCCCCACTGACACCCGTTGAAGGTACGCAGGGCGACTCTCGCCTCGGATCGCGCTCTTCGCTGCCTTCCAGATGCTCGACGCGGCGTTCGTATCTCGGTTCCACAACTTGGAACAAGTCTCACACCTGACCAGTCCGTGACGCAAGATTATATCGCTCCTGTACGGCCGAGGGTTCTCGCATTTCCGGAACGCCCCGCACTCGTCCTGTTCGCGCGCGCCGCATCTGTTGCCGCTGGCGCGAAATTCATCGACCAGGTACATGTCGTAGCCCGCCTTCCGAAACATCGTCCTAAAGCCCTTGCCCTTGACGGGCTCCTTGAACCTGCAGTCCTGCCTCTGGCTCCAATCTCCGATCGCGACTACTGTATCGTGTCTGCTCCGCTTCCGAACAGCTCCTCGAACCGCTTCAGGAGCCGAGCTTCCGTTATCTGGCAACGCATGTAGCCCCCAGCTTCCGGAAGATGTACTCGTTGTACACTCGGCTCAGAGTTGTAAAAAGTTGCTTAAAAAAGTGTTTTTTTTTTTTTCATTTTGGGCTTGGTTCGCATTTATTTTGGGCTGGTTCTTCTGTGCCAGCTGTTGACGTTGTAAAAACTGTCAAATACTTTCTTTTATTTACCTTTTTATATTATACTAATTGTATAAAAAAGTAGGCTCAGTGTATCATGCCAACATATATAAAGAGGTACCCTATACTACTATTGCATTATGCAAGGTGTTTCAGCGCATATTGATTACATTTTCCCACATCAAGTCGGACTCGAGAGCGAGCGAGCCTCTACATGGCTCCTACCAGCTGGTACTACCACATTGCAATAGCTTCATCATATCAGCAAGAAGCCAATCTGTGAACGCTGGACTGAATAACAATCCCAACACCGCAGACTCAAGAACCAGCACCGCCGCCGCGCCACATGGCCACTGGGAACAAACAGCGCCAACGAGCCAGCGCCGCTTCTCCGCTTCTCGCTTGACGCCCAGCGCAATACTGTAGCGCCATGGGCTCAGCCCATTCCATGGCCGATGGCATTGTTCCATTTCGTTCGCAGCGCGCTCTTCGTGTCACAGGAATAGCTTCTCTATCGACAGCGGACAATGGTGCAGTGGTGTCGAAGTATCGCAGTGACGGCGCTGATGGCGCTCGGTGCTCCAGTAGTGGTGGTGCGCGCCACGCCGCTCGAGGCCAATCCCCGCATGGATGTGGGACCCATGGCGACGCTCGATTCGCACCACCCGGCGCGCGGCGCCGAGTACATGGAGGCACCACCGGCGGCAGTCACGACCTTTGACGCCGTGAATAGCGATGACGGCGTCCTCCCGGGCGTGGTGACCCCCGGTGACGACGCGCCGAGGTCCTCGGAGACGCGCCGCCTCGAGCTCCACGGCACGACGGACCTCACGCGCCTCGAGCTCTACTTCAAGAAGCCCATGGAGCGCGACCTGACCAAGCTGCCGACGAAAGCTGCGATCAACCCGATCCCGTGGCCCTCGAGCTATTGGCCCGTGTACCAGGACTCGCTCAACTACAAGTGGCAGCAGGGACTCGGCACGCAAAGCCCCGCGCAGAAGTACGCCAAGGCGTTCAAGCACGACATGAAGACGTTCGTGGACAAGGTGTCGGCGATCAACGGCATCGACTCGCAGAAGCACCGCAAGGCGTGCACCAAGGACGACGACTGCACGCCGCTAAAGGACTCAAGCGTCTGCGCGAGACGCGAAGGCCAGACCAAGGGCTACTGCATCCCCCAGTGGTTCGGCATCTGCCACGCCTGGGCACCCGCTGCGATCTTAGAGAAGGAACCCAAGTGCCCAGTGACCAAGAACGGTGTGACCTTCCAGCCGTTCGACATCAAAGCCCTCATCTCGCTCACCTATGACGGCGCGAGTCTGCCAACCGTGTTTACCGGCTCGCGCTTCAACGGGCCGGACTCGGAGCCAAACAACACGGACGAGTTTGGCCGCTTTCGCGACCCAAAGCGGCGGGACATCGGCCCGGGTTTCTTCCACATCGCAGTGACCAACATGCTGGGGCTTCTCAACCACACATTCGTCGTCGATGTGACCGCGGGATCCCAGGTCTGGAACCAACCTGTGCGCAGCTTTGAAGTGCTTGAGATGGCGTGGCACACGCCGGAGATCGCGGGACAGACGTTCTACAACCGGCCGACGTACCCGTTCAACCCCGACGCCAAGTGGCTGCTCCAGGTGAAGACCCGCTTCATGTGGATCGTGGAAGCCGGTGAAGACGGTCCGCTGGTATCGACGGGGCGAGTGGACTCCCACACGCAGTTCGCCGACTACGAGTACCTGCTCGAGACGGACGACAAGTACAACATCATCGGCGGCGAGTGGCTCTTCGGGTCGAACCAGAACCACCCGGACTTCCTCTGGTTCCCAGCGGCGCAACCAGACCTGAACTCCACGACCCAAGTGGGCCTCGAGTACAAAGAAGTGAGGGAGCTCCTGGACAAGTCTGTCAACGGCAACTGCTAATCAGAGCTACCTAGAGTACTCCACGATGTTGTGATTGTCTAAAGTAAATGGGGTGAGTGGGCTAGTTTTGCGCATAATAGTGTCCGAACGAGAAGAAGCTGATTATTGATTGTACTTTGTGCGTGACTGATGTAGTAAGAAATCTATGTATTGTGCCAATTAGAAGCGACGTTTCTCCTCTTGGTAGGTAGCCTTCCTTCTATGGTGAGAGCTGTTAACTTCCATGACGCTTGCATGAGCTCTTCATTTGCGTTTCATCGGGTCAGAGGTTCGTTGGAAAGAGCTCCTCGCAAAGTATCAGAGCGGTCGATTGATACAGTTCTGTTGTCCGGTGCTGATCCCGTAAAAGCTCTGGCCGATTCAACGAACCGCGGGGAGCTCCACTGTCCAAATTCCTTGACCCAATTCCGTCACATGGCGTCACATTGTGTTATACCAACAGCTGCCAAGTTGTCTGTCGCCTTTAGCGCGACGCATCCACAGTGAACTCAAGACAACTCTCTTGGCTGGTTCCCCACCAAAACTGAATAGATCCCCCCATTCATACTCTGTACCTGCATGTCGTTCAGTGGCACGGGAGCTTTTCACTGACTAATGCTTGGTTCTTTACATGAGACCTTGCAGCTGGATGGGTGCGAGTTGCACCATCAAAGCTTGCAAGTGTTTACCTGAGCCACTGAAGTAGACGGAGAAAGACTCTATGAAGAGCACGGCGGCTGCCTGACCTATTCATCCATGCATCTCAAGCTGAACGGTAGCGACTGGCAAAGAACCGGATATGTTGGCGATGTCATGCAGCGACTCCCACCGCAAGCTTCATTGCTTGTGTCCGTGGAAGATCCTCAGTTCTCCAATTCCAACTTCGACCGAAGAAGCCGCCACCCAGTCTGATTCAGCGACTCCGCGCTAGAACAAAGAAGGAAAGATGGCGAAATTCACCGCGTCGTGGCTGCTTTTGACTGCATTCGCTCTTCAATATGGGTCGCAAGTTGCTCGGAGCTCCCCGATCGAGTACAATCCATTCACGCCCGTCGGAAACATGGTGGCGCTCGATGCCAACCACCCGGCGTTCGGAGCCCAGGTGCCGGACACCTCTGTCGCGTTCCGTCCGATGGCGCGAAGTCTTCCCGACTCACTGGCGGAATTGCTGGCTGCAGCTGCTGAGAGCGCAGAACCATCCTCTGCACGCACCGCAGCTAACGCTGAAGCAGCAGGCGTTGTAATTCCCGCCGATTATGGAAACGCAACGGTCGGAGTACCGCTTTCTGGACGCAAGCTCGAGGTCGCAACGAGCGAAGACCTGGCTCGCCTCGAGACGTTCTTTGGCGTGCAGATGGAGTACAAGTTCAGCGAGCTGCCGAGAAAAGGTGCGATCGATCCGATCCCGTGGCCGAGCAGCTACTGGCCCGTGTTCCAGGACAGCATCAACCATAAGTGGGACAAGAAGCAAGCGAGCCCCGCCGAGAAGTACGCCAAGGCTTTTGGCTACGACGTCAAGACGTTCATGAACAAAGTGTCCGAGGTGAACGGAGTCGACTCGCAAAAGTCCAAGAAGGCGTGCTCGAACGACTTTGAGTGCATCTTCTCGGGCGACGGGAGCATGTGTGCCAAGCGAGAGGGAGCGTCGAAAGGCTACTGCATCCCCACATGGTACGGGATCTGCCACGCCTGGGCTCCCGCAGCACTGCTTGAGCCGGAACCGAAGTGTCCAGTGACCAAGAACGGCGTCACATTCCAGCCTTTTGACATCAAGGCGCTCATTTCCATGGCGTACGACGGCGCGCACATCGAAACCGTGTTCACCGGTACGCGCTTCAATGGCAAAGACAACGAGTTCAACAACAAGGACCAGTACGGACGCTTCAAAGACCTCACGCGGAGAGACATCGGCGCGGGCTTCTTCCACATCGCGGTCGCCAACATGCTCGGCAGTCTCAACCACTCGTTCGTCGTCGACGTCACTGCCGGTGCCGAGGTGTGGAATCAGCCGGTGCGCAGCTACGAAGTGCTCGAGGCGTCTGCGATCTCACCGGCGGACGCTGGCCGCAAGTACTTCAAGACCAACAGCTACCCGTTCAACCCGGCGGCGACCAAGCTGCAGTTCGTCAAGACGCGCTTCAAGTGGATCGTCGAGTCGAGCGAGAACGGGCCGCTCACGACTAACGCCGCCAAGATCGACAAGAGCACCAAGAGCGCCGACTACACGTACATCCTCGAGCTCGATGATGACGAGAACATCCTCGGCGGCGAGTGGGTGGACAAGTCCCAGGAGAACCACCCGGACTTCCTCTGGTTCCCGGTCGACAGACCCGCAGCGGACGCGATTACCGCCGTCGGACTCGCGTACAGCGAAGTGAAAGAACTGCTCACCTCGTCTGTGAGTGGAACGTGCTAGACGTCTTGGAGCCAAAGCTCTACACTGTTGGTAGAAAACAGTATCATAGATGGTTATGTGTTTATATGAGTTTGTACTGTCGTTATTAAAGAGTAATCTCAACGAAGAAACGTTCTCCATCGTACTTACTTCCTCGCTATTTCAATGACGAAGTCGATTGCACTTGAGGGAGGTTGGCTCGTCGCGGTGGAGGTAGCGTCGCACTCGACTTGCTGTGGAGCTGGTGGGCACTGTGATCCAGTGAACTGAGACTGTACGCGACCGGCTTTGGCACGAACTTCGCCACACGAAGCATTGTTGCTGCAGGGTTTGATGCTCCATTCACAGTTGATACGACTGGAGCACCGCCGTCTTTGATTGGAAAAAGCCGTTACTTTACGTTCTTGACCGACACCTTGTGAGCATTGTGTCTCTGCAGCGCCGAGCTTAATGAGAGGCGTCTCTCAGTTACTACTGCGCAAGCGGAAGTTCGTCGAGCCCGCGGCGCTTGAGGATGAGAACAAAGAGTTGCCTGCACTCCCTGAGCCTGTCGCTGACGCCTTCAACACCGCGCTCTCTCGCCTCGACTGCTGCAAGCGAAGAGTGTCCTGCGCCTGCTGCTCCTGACGCTTTTTCACCAGTTTGCTTTGCAGTTCCTCTTGTATTCGATGTGCATCTTCGCGACCCTGAAGCTCTTGCTTCAGCGGGAAGAACATTGCTGCCTCCGCGTGGTTGAAGAACGTGAACTATTTCTGCTGCATTTGCTCTTCTGCCTCGGAGCTGGGCACAACACTGTCCCCCAGCAAAGAAGGGATCTTTTCACCATACAAAGCACACTCTTCGACATCATTTCGGTAAACAGCGGCTTGGGATCCCGTCTTTCGTCGAACAAGACTCAGGTTCGTAGCATCACGTTTCTCGTTGATGGCGCTCTATCCAAGTGACTTGCCGCAGCTTCTGCGAGTCCATACGGACGCAGAGAAGTTCGCAAGCCTTCGTTTACGCCACTGCGACGCAGTCGTGATCCAAACGAAGCTCGGTATGCCTGGAGTGCTTCAGGCGTCAGCTGCAACTCGATATCCTCGACATTCTCTCCGTCATCTCCCTCTTCAAAGCCATTTTCATCACCGCCACCACCTCCTGCAGAGCCGGCGTTTTTGTCCGCACGTTTCTCTTCGTCATTGCCGGAATCGTTTCTCGGATCCCACTGACCTGACCGAAACGGATTGTTCAGCGCCGGCACATTTGATCGAAAAGCTGGCTGCTGAAAGAAGTGAAAAGAGTGATGAGACGCCAGCCCACTCCCCTTTGGCTGGGAGCTCTCGTCCTCCACTGGGCAATGTGGAGAATCAACAGGCTTCGTAGCCTCGACAGCTCGAGTCTGTTCTTGGTGTGTGTCTTTGGGCTCCTCAGCAACAACCTTCTCGTCAATAGCGAGCGGTGTTTGTTTTGGTAAATCTTCAACCTTCTCGTGAGACTCGAGTGCAGTCGTCTTCGATAAAGGCTCTGTCTCGCGCGATTTTGCAGTTGAGTTCTGAGGTTCCGGAATTTGGAGCTCGCCTTTTATCACACTGGTTACGACAGTATCTTCATTCAGACTGTCGCTCTTGAACGTCTCCTTGGCCGCATTTTCGTGCAAAACCAAGTTGATGATCGGTTCAGCACCACGATTCAGCACAGCTTCGACTTCTTCAGTTGTTCGTGGCGTCGGAGCTCTCGAACCAACTTGGCTCTCATCATCGTCTGTTTCTTCTTGATCGTCCGCACCGTCCTCTGCGCCATCGTCGTCAGAGAACTCACCGCCAGGATCGATTGCTGCATCTGCTTCTTTGTTTTGCTGATCATTTTCCATTTTTGTGATCTCCTCGGGGGGGGGGGCAGACTTGACGGACCTTTGTCATCTTTCTCAGATGCAATTTCAGTGGCTGGTGGTAAAAGTTGAGTCTTCAACTCAACTGAGACACTAGGAGCAACCACTGGTTCACTCGACTCTGAGGGTGTCAAAAGGGTTGGCATTTCCTGTTTCGCGGCTTCTTTGACAGCAGAAATCGAATTCTCTTTGTGGTCGTTCGTCGCAGATTCCCACTTATCTGGCATTGGCGGCTTTGAATCTTGGGCTTGTTCTTTGACGACGACGGCTGTTTTTTCGTCGATCTTCATACTCTTCTCAGCCTTGAGTTTACTTTCCTGAGGACGAGGGAGCCGATGTTTGATAGTTTCCGCAGAGACAACACTCGCTGGGATCAGCGGTTTCGCAGAATCCTTCTCGATTTTCGGAATGACAACGATTGTTCCGCTCTTCTTTCTTTTCACAGGCTCCGTGACGGTAGGCGCACTTGAAGCTGGCTTCGGAGGTGCCTCCAATTGATCAGTACCTGTCTGAATCGCAGTTGTCAATAGTTTCGAACTCTTTCAACTCTTTGCGTGATCGCTTTGATGCAGTAGTACCGGGGAACTGAGAGCGGTCTTGGCACTGGCAGAAGCCGCTTCATCCTCGTCTGCACGCTGCAAAACCGGAGGAGTCAGAGCCGCTATCTGACTCGCACGTTCTTCATCTTCGTGCTCTTTCAGGATTTCCGAGTGCCAGTTGTAAGCTGTTGCATGGTTTGCCTCATCCACTGCTGATGAGTGCGTGATTCGACCAACGAGGCGGTGCTCAGCTGTAGCGTTCTCTTTTGGCGGCATCTTCAGTCGGCGCTGTTGTGGTGAGACGAATGGAAACTGGATGTACGTGTTCGAAAGCACCGAGCTACTAGCCTGTGTGGTATTTGCTGAGTCGCTAGAGGCTCGTTTTGTTAGTAGAGGTTGAGTGCCATCAGCAACATCCTGCCCCAACTCGAGCGATGGCACCATGTCGTCTGATCGGTGCCTATCAGCGCCTTGCTCTAAAAGTAGTACGTCGTTCGTAATCGCAGACATCGAGATGAAAGCGTGCGGCTTTTCTCTTAGACCCATGTGCCGAACGCCAACCACCACTGGAGCAACTCCATGAGTTCGTTGCCCTCTGGTATCATTGGGATCGCGGGTAACTGGATGAAACCAACCCATAGCAGATACGCTCGCACTTTGCCCCAAAGCAGGTGTAGACCCCTCCAAGTAAATCTGATCTTTGGGGTCGACCCGCTGACCTGAGCTCAGAAGCTCTTGTAAGAAGAGCGACTTCCCTAACGCATTCGACATCCTGAACACGCCGTCGTGGAGACCACCGACACGACGCAGATGTTGCGCGGCAGCGTGCTGGTCAAGTGAGCCCTTCCCAAGTTGGAACCCTCGTGGGAGCATCATCGTGCTCGAACGTTCCATATAACACAGCAATAGTCCGTGGAGATCCACCGAGATCTCCAACTTGTAGTCTCGGCAGAAAGATGGTATCTCTCGAAACTTCAGTAGCGTGAGCGTCCTCACACCCACAATGTACAACATCGCCCAGAAATCGAGGTAGCAGATCTGTTCGTCGCCTTCGACATTGGCAAACCGTCTCTTCGCTGCTAGAATCGTGTTCTCAAACGTCAAAGGCGCCTCACCAGCAGCCGTGCTCGCAGCTTCCTCGGCTGTGACGTTCTGATTTGGCCACAGATACCGCAACTTGTGGAGAATGCTCGTGAAATCTTCGATTGCCATCACACCTTCGCGCTCGTGATCGTAGAAGATGAAGCAACTCAGGATTAAGCGCAGCTTCTCAATCACTTCAGCTCTCGTATTGGATGAAGCACTCGGAGCACTTTCCAAGAGCGGCTGCGTAAAGGCATTTGCTCTGCGACACGAAACTCACTGCGTTGTTGCTTCCACTCCCCAACCAGTAGCCGCAAGAAGCGATGGATTTCGATCCACTGCGCTGTGCGCCGACTGCTGCAGTCTATCTCGTCCATTTCGTCCGCGGCTTGAGGTTTTGTCGGAAAAGTATGGGCGTATTCGCCAGTGTACATCAATATGTTGCGCAGATACCCGGGGCTAACGAGGGGGTACATCAGCATCTCCTGGGTACAGAGAAGAGCGTTCTCCAGGCTCACAAACTGCCAATGCGTCCGCTTCCCGTTCTCGACCTCCGGTGCTGTGTCTTGCGAAGTGTACTCTAAGTCATGGTTGCTACCAATAATGAGGCCACCGTTGATCACCATCGATCTTGAGACGAACACGAGTAGCAGCAGACGCAGAGAGCCACCATTTCGTTCGGGACGTGGGCGCCACTGCTTGATTGGTCTTGAGCAAACATTGCTAGAAGTTCTCCAAATACGGCGATCGCATCGATCTCTCGAATGCAATGCGTCGCTGACACCACGAACAACTTGATTTTGTCTTCCACAACTTTCTGCATGCCAAACTTGTTCGTGAAGACTCGATACAGCGTACTATGGATCGAGAAAGCGCCTGATCCACTGGGATCCTTGTACGCGCTTTTGAAGAGAAGCGAATGACTTGGCGCCAATAGCTCAGTCAATGCATCTGATAATCGAGCACAGCGGTGACGAATCAGGCCAGCTGACCGAGTTCACCATCAGCGCAACCTCTGGGAGATGTTCATACAGCGGAGTTGGTGATTCTTCATCGCCCACACGCACGAACTGGTCCTCCGCTTCAATCCATCCCAGCCCGATCCCTGGAACCACCACGCAGATCCTATCACTGTCTACCCAGAGGCACTCGGGTTGCGTAGATTCTTGGACAGTCAAAAGTGGCTCGGAGGCTAACTCGTGGTCGCGGTGAATTATAACCCCCCTTCATGATGCCCCGAACGGTAGTCGCACCAGCTGCCAGTGTTCGTTGAACTCCTCCTCCTTCGACGCATTAAGTCGCTGTCTCCACCGTAGTTCAATAGCTCCGCCGGATCGCGGAGAGCTTGCTCAAATGCATCGGCATCTGCAACTGTGAAACTGCTAAGCGACAGATCGATCTCCCGAGGTTTTGCTTGAATTCCGCCGCCCATGCTCAACGGCGATAGAACAGACCAAGCGGAATCCAGCGCCAGCACTGCTCGCGTTCCAGCACATCCATGTCGCTGCTCATTGTTCTCGCAAATCCAAGCTCTTTGATCGTCTCGTCGTATCGCAGCGCCGAAAAGAGAGCAGCGTAGCGCTCGACACGAAGGTAGTTGTCACTTAGCACCAACTCCAGCTGACGACTTTGAGTTCGCTCTCGAGCCACAACGACCTGGACGCTGGTGCCTTGCACACTGTTGCCGATATTCTCATGAAGAATGGCATCTGCGAGTTAAAGAGAGTGGAATTATGCAACGTCACTGGACGAGAAGAAAATCTGTCGAGTGAGGTGTCGCCAGCGCTGACTGCAGTCATTCAAGCCAGCTTTGGTGAGCACGGTGCAGTCGTCTCTCGTAACATTCCTCAAGACCAGCATGTCGAGAGTATGCATTTGATCGCCGCGAGAAGGAGAACAATATACATGGTCCAGTACGACTTGCTGCAGCATCTTGAGCTGGCCCGCCTTCAACTCGACCTCTGTGAACGCCAGCTCGACCGACGTTCTGTAATTGCGAACATGCGCAATCTGGATCGGGAACTTTTTGAGCACTTCTCTGAACTTCCGGTCCGGTTTCGCGCTGAAGAACGCGCCGATTTGCTTCAGCAATGACTCATTAACAGCTCCTTTGTGCCCAGAGACTTTCAACACCACTTTGCTGGGGAACAGCTCGTTCTCCAGCATCCAGTCCTGTGCTTCGGCTCTGGATGGGACGCTCATTGCCATCTAAGAAGTGAAGACCGCCCTCCAGAAGCTCGCCTTCTTCGCTGGAAACACATTCAGCAGCTGCAAGTGGCGCAGCACCGTCACCAGCGCACTCAAGAGCTTCGTGACGCTCGCAGTTTGGTCGTACGTGGGCAGGTTGAGCATCACGGCACATGACGACGAGGCGTCAGAGGGCGAGAAGCGCTCGGGGATGTCCACACTGAGGAACGCACGCAGCGGCTTGGGCGACTGCAACTTGCTCAACTCGATCTCTCTCGTGCGGTCGTACAGCGCGTCCATATAACGAGGCGACCGCGGACCTGCACAAGCGCGCTGCTTCCGCTCTGTGAGCTGCTCTTCTTCCATTTCCATTTCCATTGTTTGCGCTTTGGATGTGCGTTGTTTGGCGAATCAGAGGGCTGATCGTTTCGAGCATGCCCACAATGTCAGTAATTACTTGTTGTGTCAATGATATGTGTCTAAAACAGCATGAATCTGAGTGATTGTATTTTTATCAAAAAATCAAACTATCTTAATTTACCATACAAAACTGGAATCATTTTGATTTATTTCCCCCAAGAATTACGGGAAGAAAGACAGCCATTCTCCTCGTTTACAAGCACTTTATGCTCTAGCTCACGATCTAACGTCGCAATCTGCAACTGGAGCTGGTATGGTCGTCTCTAGAAGCATCCAGATCACGTGATTCACTTTGTTACTCCCACAACGATGTTCTCAATGCTGGTGTTCTTCAACGTGATGCACGCGACTGCTCTTCTCCAGCAATTTCTTCAACATGACCAGTTGATTTGCGTTCACCTGTGTCGAACTCAGTACTAAGAGTCACTCTTGAACCGGCGGATATTAATCAACAGTGCTCGGAGCCATCCTCGAAATCCAGACACTTCATTCATCAGACACCAATCACAGGGTATCGATCAGCGTTCCCTGTCCTGTTAGTATTGACTTACATTCGTTCGATCTACATCTCTGCGCCCCTCGTCGTGAATTGGAATAGCAAATCAACTTGACCCATCGAGTTCTTGATCCAGGCAAAGCATGAGGCACAAGTCGTGAATCCGCGTCGTCCCCCCATCATTCATTTCCCAAAGCAGCCTAGACGTCAGCCGGGTTGGCATCGTCTTGGACCACAGTTTGGCCATGTTGCCCTTATTTCCATCCACTTGATTTCATTTTGCGCATAAGAGCTAAATGCAGCTATATTTCGGAAGCTTGATGGGGTGCAGACCATGCAAGTGACGTATCTTTGGTTTGGCATATTCAGCACACAGTCGTACTCATACGAGAGCATCTCAGCGCGTTGAAGCCATCGGAGTCTTCACTCTACTAATCCACTTGAAAGTGGCCTTCTCAGCCAGTGAACGTCGAGACCTCCAGTCCGTCTTTCTCGGTCGTCGAGTATTCCAGGAACGAATCGTGGAAGACCGACGTGAAGTTCGGGTGGTTGCGAATGTACTCGAGGTAGTCAGGAGCCCCTGGACAGATCACGTTGTCTGCAACCAAGACGGATCCCTACGAAATCGACAAGTATGAGATCCCACACATTGATTAGTACGACATCTCGTGGTGTTGATTCGTGGAAACACGGCCGCGAACCTTGCGCAGGAGTCCGCTTTTCTCAATGAGCTTCACGTCGCTCAGATAGAGCTCCTTCTTGTGATCGATGAAGAAAAGCTGCACGTGAACACACAATGTCTCAATAGATTAGAACGCGCACCGTCCCACTCACGAAGCGTAAAGCAAAACACGAAAGTTGTCTGCTTACATCTACATGATCGATGCCGATCTCCTTCAGCTTTGAATGCGTCTCTGCGAACGGCCCAACGATGATCGTCACATACTCGGAGAGCCCCGCGATCTCGATCACCTACACAACAAATACGAAGAGCATCAGCGTTTGGTCGCACCATTCCGCAAGCGCACACAGCACAAGTGCGTACTTCAGTCGCGATGCCGGCGAACTCTGGCGAGAACTCGAACGAGTAGTAATGCGCTTCTGGCCCCACCACTTCGCGCAGCTTGTTCGCAAAGCGCACGGCGCTGTAGCCCGCGTACCCGCCGATCTCTGCCATCACCTACATGCATTCACACGAGCAATCAACCACCCACAGCATTAACACCTTGCCCATTATGCCACAGACATGTACAAATGAGAACTCGTGCGCAAGCCACGTACGCCACTGTACATACATACCTTTGGCTTGGTCTTCTCGATCTCGGCCTCGACCACGGCGCCTTTCACCTCGCCGACGTTCATCATCCAGTGCTCGCTGCCGAACTTGTCGATGGCCACGAGCACGGACTGCGCATCGCCGCGCACCGCGAACTGGCGCACGTGCTCGAGGCACTTGTGGGCGCTTGCAGCAGCCATTCTGTAGGTGCTGACTGGTGGGAAGGAGGGGGTCTCGGTGCTGGGGCTGGCAGGGCGGAAGGCACGTGTTCCTAGGAACGAGAGTCGAAGAATGAGAATGAGAGCGGAGTGACGAGCCTCGGAATGGAAGTTGGATCTTCAACTCAGACGCGCGTGAATGCGAGCGAGCAAGAGACATGATGGATGACGGATGGGCTGGCTGCTTTGAGCCAATGGGAATGCGAGAAAGGTCATTATCGATCTAAGTTAAATATCTAATAAATGAGGATTATTTGGGAAAATTATAATTTCGACCCTCACAATGATAAAGTGGGTCACATTATCCAGCGTTGTAGAGCGGTTCAGCCATCGAAACGCTCATGATGGGAGGTAATGTGCTGTGAAGCATTCGAGAAGTAGGATCTTGTTGAGAGAGAAACCCAGTGTAACTCTTTTTCACATACATTTCATCTGCTGCACTGCTTTCACAACGACTTGTTTCCTGCAACCTCTGCTAGAATTCCTTGTGTGCGATCATGCCTGAGAATGCCAAAAGATGCGGTGACGCACTTCACCCGTTGCAAACTTGAGTACGAACGGCGCCATCAACGTGTCCAACATAGTCTGTGTCTTGCTGGCTGACGACTCGTGCTGGATCACACTGAGAAATGCTAGTTTTTCTCTCATCGGCAGCACGCAGGAAAGCCACTCGCCTTGGAAGAGTCATCCTCATAGTTCAAATGGATGAGTAGCACGTCATCGTCTGGATGCCTCAGCTGCAAGAATAGAAGTGTCTTGTTCACGCTCAGTGCTTGGTACAAACTGACGTAATCTTGGTGCACAAAGTGAATTCTTGGTACCATGTTGAGTTCTTGAAGAATCGGAGTTCGCTCCAGATTCGAGAGGGTCTCCGCGATGTTCTTGATTACCTCTTCGCGCTGAAATCACTTCCAGAGATGTCCAACGACAACAACTTTTGCCCAAGTGGTCCACTTAACGCACTCAGGATCAGCGCGATATCGTCGTCGTATAGCTTTGAACAGGTGATGATGAGGTGCTCCAAGTTGACGCAATGCTTCAGAATGGCTGGGACCACGCTTTTGTGTCGTTTGGCAGTTTCAGCACAGACAAGTAGCCCATTTGACGCCCAACACACTCGATAAACGAGCAAAATGCTTGAAGCGTACTCTTCTTGGACGGTCTTGGCAGGCTTCCGAACGTCAACTCAACGCTGCTGTCCCTTCGTCTGACGGTTGCTCCTTTTGAACGCCAACCAATCGCAGCTCCTGGGCCTGATAGACCACGTGGCTCTCTTAGATGATGCTCAAAAGCCCTTGTATTACGCCGCTTCCAACATGTGACGGCTCATATCCAGCATGTTGACGCCATACTGACGCGTTGGGCTCGCGTACACCCAGTTCGGCATCGTTTCGACGAGTCGCAAGCAAGTTGGTCTCAGCTTGCATCCGCTGAACTCTAGTCCAATAACGATCTTCTTTGGTGTAGACTGCGTATAATGCTCTGCAAACGTGTCTTCCAAGTCGTACACTGGGGGCGTCGTGGAGATGTCGAACATTGCATCTGCGAGGCCCCTGTCAACTTTCTATTATGGCTCACGTCGAGCGTGAAAACAGGAAAGCTCTCGTCATCGATCACCCAGCTCCAGCTGTCCATGTTTAGCTCCTCAAACTCACCAGCTCGGATCAGCATCGTGGATCTGAAGATGCTGCTCCAAAACGCCATCTTGAGCTCCGGGAACTTGTTCAGGCGCATCGAGTGCGCGAGGATCGTCGAGAGCGCTTTGAGCGCCACGGGAACTTTTCTGTCGATCGTGTTGCGCCTGTCTTCCGCGCAAAGTATGATCTTGGGCTTTGGACGCGAGTGAAGGAATGGGCCGTCAAGCCCAAGAAACGCATTGAGCCCCATTAGCTGCGCCAACGCCAACTCGATGTGGCTCGAGTGGCAGATGCGCTCCGTCTCACGCTCGAGCGCCTCATGGAGACGCGAATGGGCACGTAGGTGGCGGTGGTGGTGCTGCTGGTGGAGTCATGCTGCTGCTGCTGCTTGCTTGTTGGCTCTGTTGTGCGAGAAGGAGGCGTTTGAAGAGTGAAAGTGCCGGCTCGCGTTTTTTATCAGATTGTTTGAAGTTGGACAAAAAGGACACTGGTTGACGAGACAACGATTCAAATTTGAATTGGAAACACTGCCGATTCGCATTCAAAAAGGCTGTGAAAAGCAGGCAATTCATATCTCGAATTGAGTGGTCTCGTAAGTGCGTTATCACTAAAAACCACACAAACCACAACCAAACCCTTGCTACGGTTTGTGGTTTTAGAGTACTTTTTATTTACAGTTCTAGTTAACATTACCTTTCATCAATCTCTGAAGGTTTTGTTTCATTGGACGCACCTGAATCCGTTGGGAGATTTCTGTGCACACACACAAAAATGTGAGAACGGGAGCATCCAAGTATCTTCTACATGTGCAGATCGCATCGAGTCGAACCATCGTACCATGATCGATTGGAGCATGGAAAGCATTAAGTGTCGTAGTAAATATGTATGGAGCTTGCCATGCAGACAGTCTAATTTCCCCCAGCTAAAACATCTGGAACGAGTGGTGCATCGACTCCTTCCACGCGATCTTGCGGCGCTTGGATTTGCCGGCGAACTTGAAAATGGACGAGATCGCGGTCACGCTGAGCTTCTGGCAGGCTGTGCTTTCGTTGTCTGCATCCTTGACGACGCTCAGGAACGCGATCTTGCAGTCCAACGGAAGTGGATCCGCGAGCGGCGTGTCTTGGTGCGTTTCTTCAAACTTGCGCTTCTTCGCGCCGACGTGCGTGCCGCCCGAGAAGATGCTCTCCATGTCGTCGTCCTGGTCCTCGAGGGGTTCTTGCAGATCCACAAACACGACGTTCTTGTTCACAGCCAATGCCACATCCAGGATGCCGCGACACGCCTCGTCCAAGCAGTCGACGTCCACGCGAAGCTCTTGCAAGGGCGGAGCGCGCGCCGTGTCGGACAAGAACTTTGCAAGCCGCTTCGTCGCTTCGGCGCGCAGAAAGTTCTCGTTCAGGTTCAGCGAGAGCAGCTGGGGTCCGAGCTCGCTATCGAGCGCGTCAAACAGTGGAGTCAGCAATGGATCAATCAGATTGCAGCCACACAACGCCAGGTGCTTCACATTCGGGCACGACTCGATCACACTTTTGAAGATGCTGCCTTCGTGGAGCGCGGTGTGACTCACATCCAGCGCGCTCAGGTGCGGGCCGATTAGCTTCATGAAGGCAGGGTACGCTTCGGCGGTGGTTTTGTTGCCAAACACGTTGTTCATCTTGAGCTCGTACTGCGTGTTCAGCGCTGCATGGCTGCCGATGACCTCGTCATCAGAGACCTCGACCTGTGACGCTTCCACCCACCCGAGTCCGATCCCAGGCACGACGACACAGAACCAACCGTGTTCTTCCGCGATGGACTCCATTTGAGCTTCCGCATCCAATTGCATGGTCACCCCCGACGACGTCGAAGGCTTCGAGAGGAGCAACGAACCTTTCTTCACTGTCCACATTTTGACGACTGACACGTTGGTTCCAGGGTTGCCAGCGTACGCCAGCTCAGCCGGATTCTGAAGAGCTCTTCGGAACGCTTCGATCTCCTCTGCGTAGGCAACAAAGCAGGACAAATCGAGTTTACTGACGTTAGGTGCGTCCTCAAACCGCTTGGAGCGAGGGTAGAAGAGTCCGAATGCGAGCCAGCGCATGCACTGCTTCCGCGCTTCAACGTCCATCGTCGGCGTGATCGAGAACGCCAGCGACAGCGACTCGATGCTGCAGCCGTAACGCAGGCTCGAAAAGATCGACGCGTGGTGGGGCAGCTGCAGCAGATTACTGTCTAGCGAAAGAGCCTTGATACTGGAGCGCGATGCGCTGGTGGCAGCAGCGCCTGTGAACAGCGATGATGTGAGCGCCTGGATACCGTTGATCATCGCTGGCATGGTCTTCTTGGTCACAATCTCGTTCAGGCGCACTTCTGGGATGTGGTACACCGCGTCGTTCTTCTTTAGAATGGCCTGAACAACCACCACCGCAGGTACGTCCAGGGCGTTGTCGCTGAGATCCAGCAGATGGATCACGTGGTCGTGGTGTTTGTGCGCGTGGATCTTGTCCAAGATGCTCTCGATCAGCTGCAGACACTTGGCAGTCAGCTTACAATGGATGAATCGCAGTCCAACGCTGACGATCCCTTTAGTGCGCGCCATTCCTTGTGGAAACTTGCGGATGAGCCCCGCGAGATTCACTTCGGGCATCGTCATCAGACCGAAGACCGCACCCAGCGCCTTGTCGTTGAGCTTGCCGTGGCGGCGCAGATTGATCTCGTAGAGCGGGAAGTCCTCGCGCTCGATCATCCAGTTGTCGATCGGCGGCGTGTTCATCAGGTCGTCCTCGTTGTCCACGTAGCCCTGGTATTTCTTCAGGTTCGAGAACATCATCATGGATTTGAAGATGCGCTGCCAGAACGCACTCTTGAGCTTCGGGAACGCATTGAGCACGCGCGAGAGCGCGGCGATCTTGCCGAGCGCCATGAGCGCTGGCCCAATCGTGTGGTTGACCACGGCGGCGCCGCCCTGGATCTTGTGGAATTGGATCGTGAGCACGGGCTTGACGGTCGCGAGGCGGTCGTTCTCCGGCACTTCGATCAGCAGCAGAAACGAAATGTCCTGTGAGACGTCATTGAACACGCGCTCACACTCGACCGCGAGCGCCTCCTGGAACGTGATCGGCGCCGTCTGCTTCGGCTTCGCCGGTTGCTTTCGACCGCGTCCGAAGGAGACGGACGAGGCGCCCGCGGGGAGTTGCCACGACATGCGATCGCTTGTGCTTCCCGGGGTTCGTTCGAGCGAGATACACAGCTCGGAATCGCTCTGCTGCTTGCAAATTGATGTGAAAATGCGACGGGCTGCTTGGTCAATTTGGTTTGGTTTTGGCGCTTTTTTTTTATTGACGCCATTTTTTTGTTGGATCATAATAGTGACATGCCACGTTATAGTGACTGTACTCTCGACACCAGCACAGCTGCCGCTGGCGTTATAGCAGTGGGCCTGGGACGAGGGCATTGTAGGCAGATTTGAGCCGACTGCTCTCTTCTCGCTTTGTGAATCGACGATTCAACTGCTGAGAGCAGTTCAACCAAGGTTTCTCCTGCGCGGCAGAGTCAAAAAGCAGTCTGTATCGCATATCGAGGAGTTTCTGTGTGCGCCAATAAGTTCAGGCTACTTTAAATCGACGATGCGAACAGTGCCCATTTGCCGCTCAAGTTAGCGATACTGTACCTGGAATGCCAGTCACCACACAAGGCAAGTTGGCCACAGGGTATCATCTTGTAGACAGAAGCCACACGAGTGCCAAGAGCCACAAGCAAGTCGTCGGAGCACTTCGAAGTTCTCTTTCGTCTGTGCCGGGGGATGATTCGGAAGGGATGCTTTTTTGCGTTAAGAATTGCGCGAATAGTCTCTGTGAATCGGTGCAAACGGCAGAGAGAGAGCCATCCGAGTTGAGTCACGAAACCCGGAAATATCTTTCATTACCCGATGAAATGGCAAATACAGATACGCTCGGCACACTACAACATTTCCATGGAGGATTGCTTTTCTCTGCGACAGCTGGTTTGTAGTTCTGGGTACAGAACATCTCGATCATCCACAGCCACACACGCGGAATTGTAAATGTACCCACTGAGCCCAATGGCTTGATTCGCGTTGGCTCTCTCACTCTCTACCCCAGCCTTATTCTCCTTCTCATCCATTCGAATACGAAGTCATTTCCAGATTTGCTTCAAAGGACACAAATCACCCTAGCAGCAGTCATGCGAGCAGCCACGCTACTACAAGTCCAAGAGGTCTACGATCCGGCTCGCTCCTGTGATTACCGTGGTGGTGGTCACTACACAGAGTACACCGCCGACGGTGATGACTACTTTGACTACACGTCCGTCGCAGATGAAATTTCGGCTCACGGAGGTGCGAGGGTACTCGCTGCGCTCTTTGAGGCTGCTGCACATGGAGATCTGACCAAGGTGATTGCGTTCGTCCAGTCACACGCCTCTTCCATTGATGTGAATGCGCAGAATGAAGATGGTGAGACGGTGCTGCATCTCGCTGTGAGTGGAGGGCATCATGACATTGTGCAGTACCTTTCCGACTGTGAGTGCGGTGTGCAAGTCGACGCGAGGAGCGCCAGCGGCTGGACGCCGCTCATGAGCGCGATCGATGCCGGAGACGTCAGCATGGCGAGAATCCTGATCGACGCTGGCGCTGATGCCAATTTGCTCTGGATCAAGAGCTACAGCTGCTTGAGCTGCGCTGTGGCGTTGTGTGCTCAGCAACCCGAGAACCCCCGCAGAGACAAGATGGTTCGTCTTCTCATCGCAAGCGGCGCAGATATCGACGCGCGCCACGCCGAGTCTGGACGGACGCCGCTCCACGTCGCAGTAATGTTCGAGAGCGTTGACGCGATGGCGCTTCTCGTAGAATTCGGCGCAGATTTGACTGTCACCGACATGGACGATTGCACTGTCGCTGATGCTGCTGCGGAGAAAGGGCTGCTTCCAGTACTGCGGTGGCTCGAAATGCAAGGACTGACTCAAGAGTTCGAACGAAAGACGTCGACAAAGCAGACCCCGTTGACACGGGCGGCAGCTGGGGGCTATCTGGACGTCGTAGAGTACTTGGTGCGCTGTCAGGACGATCGGTGGCTTCGCAAAAGAGAGGAAACAGGCACAGTCACTGACTATCTGTGCGCATGCCGGTCGCAAGCGCTCTACTGGGCGTTGCAAGCTGGAAACTACGAGATTGTCGTGTTTCTCTGTGAGAACGGTGCGAAGGCGTCTCGAATCGGAGCCAGTGTCGGCTACAACCACACCACGGCTCTGCACATCGCCGCCAAGTACGGACAAGTTGATATCGCTGAGTTTCTGGTCGAAAACCAGGGAGCTGACGTCAATTATCGGAATCAGCGCGGTCGCACACCGCTCCACACGGCCGTGATCGAGGGCCATCTGGCGATGGTGAAGCTTCTTCTTGTCCACGGTGCGGAGGTTGACGCTGTCTCCAAGTCCCGACTTTCGATCATGGCGAACAAGAAGGCGGACATGAAGACTGCGCTGGAATTCGCGCTCTGGCACGGCCATTACGACGTTGCGGAGCTCCTGCTTCGACACGGAGCTAGTGTTTACACACCCGTCAGCATAGCTGGAGAAATGAATAGGTGTAGGCATGTTGGGATCACTGGTGACGAAATCGGTCGATTACGCCAGCTTGTCAAGGAGTTCATGGTTGAGGAGAGGTTGTGAATAATATAAGGGGTGGAATATATTTGAAAATGGTGCCAGTCTCGAGCGAATTTGTTCTTCCAAGCAACGTGTCGTCCTCACTAATAGATTCATTTCTAAATGATTGCAATCTCCCTCAAGTTTTGTGCCATCGTGACCCAAGTAATCCGATTTGAACAAGTAGATTGTTTTAAAAGATACACACAAACAGCATCATGAACTACTTGCTCCAGCAGTTAAAATTCTTGGAACGTTTCTGCGCCATATTCGATTAGCATTTGTGTAGGCTTGGGAACCTTGTGTCGATTCTTTGAAAGTAGCTAGACTTGCTATCTACTACTATCCCCTATGGAGCGAACCGTCATCTTCAAACTGCATCGGATTGTCTTTCCAAATGATCTGGCGTCGCACTTCCACTGTGATGAACTGGAAGATCTGGGGTAATATCCACGAGTCCAATCTGTCTCGAGCTTTCCCGATCGAATTGGAGTGCGTGACTACACTGACGAAAGCAGCCTTGCAGTTTAGCGGAAATGGTCCCGCTCGCAAGATCTCATTCTGGAACACGTTGTCGAGATCACCGCGCTCTTGCAGCGCGTATGTGTAGTCGTCCACATCAAAAATTCCGTACTCGTCGTACTCTGGAGTATATCGATCATCACCATAGTGGTCTGAACCGCTCACAAACTCCTGTGGCTGCAAAAACTCGAGAATATGCAGCGTCTTGTTGATGGCGAGCGCGTTGTGGATAGACATCAAAGAAGTTCGCTGGGGCGGGTCGACAATGATGCTCAGCTTTTCAAGCGCGGGGACTCGCTCCGTGCTCGAAATATATTCAGCAACTCGTTCGATGGCCTCGTCTCCGATTTTACCGTCGTCGAATCGCAGTGACAGCAAACGTGCTCCGAGCTCGTCGTGCAGTGCACGAAACAGACCAGAAAGATCCTGATCGCGCAAGTTGGCGCAGCTCAGACTGAAATGCTTCAGGTTGACACATTGCCGGAGCACCGATGGAAGAAGGGATCGGACAGCTTTGCCGCAATGTACTTCAAGCTCGAAGGATTCTAGGCGCTCTCCAACGACCCCAAGAAATGCACCAATCCCGTTTGACACTTGGCTCAACTCTGACTCGTCCTGTTGAACGATTTCCAGGTCGTACATCACATCCACTTCCTTCTCGTCGAGCCTCTCCCTCGTAATGCAGACAACATGGCTCGCCTGCACCCATCCAAGTCCGTACCCAGGCACAATCACGCCTACCAAGTGCTCTTCGACGCACAGAGCTTCCAGTTCGCTCTCCTCTTCCAACACCAACATGCATCGGCGCCTGAAGTCCCGGGATGCAAACACGTTGCAGCCACTTTGAAGCACACAGAAGATGAACTCCTCTGCTCGTTGAGCAAGCACAAGTGGCGGAGGAGCTTCCCAAGTGCGCTGAAAATCCACATCATGCGCTGCTTTGGCGTCACCTTGGAGCTTCGATGTGACCCCTTATACATATCCGGACCACACTCGATCAGCACGTTCAGCTGTGCGAGCGGCTGTGTTTACCGTGACGGAAGGCGCGGCTCGGCGGGTCGATCGAGAGCTTCTTCTCCAGGATTCTGGTGGTATCCCGCAGCACGCGCGCCGACTCTCGTGTCAGCGCCTCGCGGAGGCGCGACTGCGCGCTGCTGTTGGGAGGAAAATGGTAGCGACGAAGTAGTCGCTGCTGGACCCGCCAGCATGTTGATTTTCCTTTGCTGTTCAAATGCCGTGTGGGTTTGTATGAATACAGATTTGGAATAAAGATATTCCAAACGGCCGAATTTTGTTGAGCCAACTGAATCATCTGAAAAACCACATTATTTACAGTGGTTTTCTACAAAAACAAGTGGTTCTGTTTCTGATAACACACATACGAACTTAAGCGATCGATCAATTCAACCAACGAATTGAAAGTTTTGAATCATTGACCTTTGACCACGTTGAATTGGTCAAGCAATTCATTGTCCCGCCAATAATCACAACACAATCCTGATAAAAATGCCCAACTCCCTCCAGACACCGCAATTGGGTGTCCACTCTTTTCAACAACGCAGCAGTTCTCCAGATCAAATCGGCAACTACGCATCGACAAAAGACATGTAAGCTTGTTGTTTGAGATTGGGATGAGTCCTAACGTTCTCAGCTAAGGAACGACGCTTCATCATCCAAGTTGCACGCACATTTATTCTCCCCGTATCTGGCAGTCCACCCACTACATGCGCTTCACCACTGGGACGACGTTCATCAGAAGCTCGCCCTTGATTGGGTGGGTCAGTGACAGGTCGTACGTGACGTTCTGGCCAGGCACCAACTCCAAGTAGAACTTGCTCAGCACCGTGGCCGCCACGATCTTCATCTCCATCAT
>JAADVN010000016.1:0-61328 GCA_023335535.1 Globisporangium spinosum
AAAACCGACACTACGTCGACGCATTTGACGACATGATCGAGCGCTCTGATGATTTAGGTAAGGAGAATGTGGATGGAGACTTTGAGTCTTTATTTCACATAGATATACTTGTTGCGATGCGGTGGGCACAGTAAGCATGGGAGTCAGTTACAAAGAGCACCGTTACCAATTGCTGGCGGCACACAGGGATCATTGATGAAGGCTTCTATGAGCTTGTCCAAAGCATGGAGAAGATCCGCCTCGATGCACCTTCAATCCAGCAGCTGGTTGCGTAATACTGTCTTCAGTAATGCCTTTCGAAATAAAAATCATTTTACTGATGGTTTTTATTCACATATTTGCCTGGTCACTAATGAGAGGCATGACTGTAAAACTAGACCTGAACAATATGGTAATGCATTTACGCAGGATATGATGTTACATGGGATGTCAAGTCTGTTCGACAGGCTAGATGCCTTTGGGAAAACGGATGTCACCAACATTCGCATTTTCTGCGTCATTATTGGGGCTGGAACAGGCGCCAGTCAGCTCTCTCACTCGCTCTCTCCAGATCGCCCGATGAGCCTCAGCGGCAGCACGAACTCCAGCGGCAGCGTGGGATCCTCCTGGTGGCGGCCGCCGGGGGCCATGGACGTCTCGGGCGGACAGCACTCGCGCGCGTCCTTCGCGTCCTCCAGCTCCTACGGCGTGAAGAAGCCACCGACCATAACGTCCCGACTGCGCGTCGCCGTCGACGAGTACCTCACAGCACCGTCCAGCGACTCGCTCGCGAACCTGCACCAGCTCACGCGCAAACCCACAACCGAGACCGTGTTCTTCTCCCGACAGCTGCCGATGCTTGCGCTGCGGCTGCTCGACACGTTCTCTGAGCACTTGCTGAGCATCGCGCAGGCGGCGGACGAGACCCAATCGCAGGCGCTGTATACCGTCGAAGTACACGAGTTGCTCGAGCTGGCGTACCTGTTCATCAAGAACACGGTGGTCGGGTACCCGTCCCATGCACTGAGCAAGCTGTTGCAGTGGCTCGTCTCGGGCATCGTCACGTCGGGACTGAGCGGGACGTGCGAGAACGAGACCACGCTCAAGCTGCAGCTTCTCGTGGTCGCAGAGGTGCTCAAAGTCAACGCCGGCGTGCGCATTTACGCCAAAGAAATGAAGAAAGTGAAGGAGTTCTACCGCGCGCTCACGATTCTGCTCAACAGCACGGAGGACGCGGAGCTGCTCGTGTTCAGCATGACGATTCTTGCGCGCCTGGTGCTGGCCGAGTCGCTCGGAGCAAAGCTCTTTAGTCAGAAGAACGTCGACCAAGCCCTTGAGCTGGTGTTCTCCATTCTTGATGGCTCGTGGCAGGATAACACGCGCACATCCGGGAGGAGCAGCGCCGACTCGATCCTCAATGTGAAGACTCTGCTTCAGTGCGTCAGTGTTGACCTGCTCTGCGAGCTAGCAGACCGCTCCGAGATCCTCAATGTTCTTGAGAAGCACGCAAAGATGGAGCCCGTCGTAGAGAACTTCTTCATGGTCATCAATCTGAACGGCGACGCGGAGCAGATCCAGGTTGGAATCCATTTTCTGTTCTCCATTATTGCGTTGGGACACCAATTCCGAAAGATCATGATCAAGTTCCTCTCTGACGAAGACGTGCTCTATCGCGTGCTGCAAGTGACGTTGCATCCGTCCAAAATGATCGGGATCCTCACGGCGCAGTTGATGCTCAAGGTCATTGGGGAGGACATGCGTCCGATTCGAAGTCTGTTCGACTCGCCGCCAAAGGCTCAGAAGCTCAACCCAGTCATCACGGGGATGTTTCGCTGTATTAATGAAGTGTCGGGGCTCGTGCAGCAGACTGAGAACTTTGAAGAGCTCGGCGCGTCGGAAGAATACCTCCACAGTGTGGAAGTTTGCCAGGTGCTCGCCAAGCTCTGCAAGTTTCCTCTGCTTCGCTCTACGTGCGTGCAGACGATCAGTTTGAATCAGGTGAGCTGCATGAACATTTCTGGAGCTCGTGTTCACGAAGCGAGCGCATGACTGGTTAACTCACAACTCTTATCGCATGTCATTAACAGAGTGCGACGTTGATCCAGCTGGAGTCGTCACAACTTGGGTCAAGTGAACCACAGAGCCTGCTGCGATTCCAGCCATGGCTTTCGCTTAACCTTGTGGTAAGGTGCTCTAAGCTGCGCTGCATCAATTGTACGAGCTTAAATCACTTAATACCCTTCTCTATTTTATAGATCCTACTATCGAAGCTGGTAAACGATCTCAACATGGTGGACAAGACTAAGCGCACGCTGAACCAGTTTCTTCAATCGCCGGAAGTGTCTGTTGTTCTCGGTGCTGGCGTCTTTAATCGTAGTGACAAAGACTTGGTCGTCGAGACCTTGCTTTTGTTCCACAATCTTCTCTCAGAGTCTACTAACAAGAGGTTCGTAGCGTTTGGACTCGCCGAAGGGATCCTGAATTTCGGTCAGCGCATTGGCGAAGCGACAGAAACCCTTCAGTCTGCGATTGCGTCGCTTGAAGCAAACGGCGAAGCCAACGTGAAGGTGATTGAAAAGCTTCAAACGGAGATCCAACAGACGATGCGCCTTCAAGACGAAGTAAAGGCAAAGCATGACCAAGAGCTGCAAAGCATCAAGAACAAGTTTGTCGACCAAGTACGACAGAAAGACGACCTACTCATAAAAACAAGGGAGGTCTACGAAGCCAAACTGCGAGAGCTCAGCGCTCAATGCGAGACAATGGGTCAGCTGATGAACAAGAAGATCACCAACTTGCAGCATCGCGACCAGCTTCTTCAGGAGAATCGCGCGAAGCAAGCGCTCTTGGAGGACGAAAACACGGAGCTGAAGCGCAAGGTGGAGGTGCTGGAGATCCGCATCGAGGAGATTGCGCACTCCCACTCAATTGCAGTGGAGGAAATGCGGATTCAAGAGCAAGAGACGAATGAGCTGCGCGAGGAAATGGCGTCCATCTCAAGCAACTATACAGCACTGAGAGAAGAACTGGAGGTTGCGCATGAAAACATAAAGGTGAGTAAGAACGCGGCCCACACATTGTATGATAGATTGTTGTCGAATGTCACCAACCACGGTATCCCTTCGCTTTTAGAATCTCGAGCAAGAGCTGAACGACAAGACTGCTGCGCACGAGGATACGTTCAAAGAGCTTGTGTTGCTCTCGAAGGCGCACAAAGCGATACTTCAAGAGAAAGAGGAACTGGCGAAGGAGTTTGAGGCCGCGCGTGACAAGTTGTCCAATCTGGAGTCGCTGAACATTTCGATCCAGACGCGACTGCAAGAGCGAAAAGACCTGGCAGAGCAGCTCGAGCGAAAGGTATGGCGTGATGTTTGGTCTCTAAAATGGTCGTGGTGGTGAATTACGACTCATGGTTTCCGAAACATTTTCTTTTGCGGTTGCAGATCACTCGTCTTGAGGATGCGTCATCCGTTGCGCAAAGCGCGCTTGAAGACGAGCGCGACAAGCGTCGCGCGGTGGCTCGTGACCTTGAAGACCTGAGAAAGGCGCACCGGAAGTTCGAGGGCGACATTGCGATGTTTGAAATCCGCGCTGCTGAGCAGAGACTGCTGCTAGAGTCGAGAGACGACCATTTACGGAAATGCGAAGAGGAAATCCGACACTTGGTACGCGTTGCTCATGCTTGCACATCTGTGTTCATATGCACGCTATTTGCCAAGCGAATGAGCTCACGCATTTGTGATTATGGTTCAATCTGTGCAGAACAACGAAGTGGGTAAGCAAGTGAAGTTACAGGCGCTGATCCATCAGCTCAGCTCCGGCGGCGACGCACACTCGTTTGCAGCGAGCTCCTTCCTCGCACGCGACAGTTGATAGCAATATAAGCCAAGAAAAAAGGAAAGGAATCGAAGCCAGCGGCGTAGGAATGGAGATGTAGAACTAGTATATATTAGTAAGATTCCTGACGACTTTCTACGCTACCACCGCTTCCTTTAATCCTGAGACGAGGTGAGCTGCTTGCTGCTGTTGGCTACTGCTGGGAGAAGGTTGTCTCTAGTTTCTGCGACCACCTCCTCGGCCACCGCGACCGCCACGGCCTCCTCGGCCGCCACGACCACCTCCACGACCGCCACCACGGCCACCGAATTGCTGGTTCTTGTTGGTACGCGCCGCCTTGAAGCGGTTGCTGCGCGCATCGTGGGCGTCGGTCCAGAACTTCTTCTCGTCCTCGCCATCCACGATCTTCGCCTGCTCAATCTTGAAGCCGTTGACTTCCACGCCACCGTTGGTGAAGAGACCCACAACTTCCTGGGCGAGGTCCGCAGCCGTCACGCGCAAGTAGCCGCTCTTGTCTCCGATCTGGTACTTGATGAACGCGACGCCGTTGCCGTCGGCTGCCTTGTCGCCGAGCTTGTCGTTCACGGCGTTCTTGATGTCGTCGCGCGAGATCTCCGCATCCACGCCGTCAAACTCGACGATGAGGCCCTTCTCGTAGTTCAGCTCCACCTGGAGCGACTCGTTTGGGTCCAACAGGTGGAAGTTCACCTTCTGTCCGCCGAGTTCCGCGTCCGTCAGCGCCGAGAGCTTCTCGAACAGCTCTGTGGCGGCTTCCGTGTTCTGGATCGTGAAGTTCGCGCGGTCCAAGCCTTCGTACTCAATGTATGGCGAGCGAGTGCTCGGGTCCATGACGGTGGCGAGGAGCTTCTTGATGTCGTCAAGGCGCACGCGGCTGCCGATGTTCGAGATGTGAATCGACTTGCCTTCGACCTCGCGCTTGCGCTTGTTGTCCTTCTTGTCGGCGTTGCGAGGACGAGCGGCGATCGCTTCCTTGTCGGTCACGAGCTCGAACGCGAGCGCGGTCTCGTCGATCGTGAGTGGCGAGTCGGTCAAAGCCTTCAGCACCTTCTCGGCGAAAGCCACCTGCGTGAAAATCAGGTACAGGGTCTTGGTCTCCGCCACGATCTTCACACGTGGACGCAGCGCGGCTTCGTCCTGCCAGATTGGCAGCAGCTCGTCCAAGAACGTCGTCACTGGCTTCACTGGAACGTCCTTGGCCACGAGCATCGCCGTGTACGCCTTCTCGAACTCGGCCTGCTCGTCAGCAGAGAGCTTCTGGAGCGCGCTGAGCGAGATGACGCTCGGCGTGTGGTTCAAGATGCTGATCTTGTTGGCGGCGGCCTCCACGCGTTTCAGGGTCTCAACGTCCTTGAGCTCGACGTGCACGACGCCAGAGAAGCGCTTGCGGTACGACTTGCGCTGGATGTAGAGCGGCTCGGCGTCCACGGCGGCGAAACCCGCCTTGATCTCATCGATCGTCGGGTTGTTACTGCCGAGACCCGCAAGCACGAGCGTGTGCTCGGCGGCGTTGTCGGACTCCGGCAGAGGGTAGCGGCGCTTGACGGCGTCCTTGGCCTCGTTAAGCTCGACGATCTCCGAGTCGGCGATCGCGGCCTGCAGCACGGACGCGTCCGTGGTGAGCTCGGCGAGCTTCTTGAACGTGAAGAGCACCTTGAACGGGATGAAGCCGCCCTCCTGCTTCTTGGTCTCCGCCAGGAGGAACTTGTCGCGGCGGAAGTTGCTGTCGGAGAAGTAGAACTCCACCTGCTTCTTGATCTGCGCGTCCACGGAAGCCATGCTTGCTTGCTGTCTGGTTAGTGCTGCTTGAGGTCGGGTCACTTGCTTGCTGCACGTGCGCGGCGTTGGGTGAAATGGCGCTGAGGAGGACCAACCCACTGGATACGAGCAGGCATGCAATGACTGGAAGCGGCGTTGGAACGGCACTCCATTGGCTGAAAATGGGTAATTCACTCTGTCCTCGCACACTTTCAGCCAATGAATAAATTCTGATGCAAAATAGAACAGCGCAAAGTGCCGATAAAGTACGATTTTACATTGTCTGTTGCAAACAGCGCTTTCTGATAGTGCACATTTCGAGGTTTAACCTCCAAGCAAAAAAGTGTTGATCTGATGATAAAGTCTAAGGATGCTAACGCAATGGTGGTGGGCATGAATGAGGCAATAGAGTGCCCTTACTCTTCGGAGGACGCGGTTATCATCTCGACGACCAAGAACATGATGGCGGCGTTCGGCACCACACGCATCAGGTGCGCTGGCATGCCGCCGTAGAGACCGCGCGTGCCTTCTTCTTTGAAGATCGTGCGCAGCGACTGGATCATGCTTTGGTACCTAGTAATTACAGATGATAAATAAAGAGCGCATTAACATCATAGACGCGAACCAAGAGCAGCAGACACATCCATACAGAGAGTACGTACTTGAGCTCTTTCGATCCAAGCGGCGCGCGCTGGTCTCTCATTCGCGTGCGCACTACCTCGTGCGGGTACGTCAGCGCAGCAGCCACGAGTTTGCAGCCGCCTGCAGCCAGAAAGTACTTGGCAGCGCTTGGTTCGTCGATGTACTGCTTGACCTCCTCGTATAATGCAAACTGGATCGCGCTCTCCGAGATGCCCCAGTAGGACGCCGACAGTCCTCTGAAGAACGCCCGTGGACCTTCCTTGCGATACATGTCCATCGCGAGGTGGCGGATGCTGGAGAATTGCGCGGCGGGTCGTCCATTGTTGGACACTGCCCCAGACCCTCCGTTTGCGAATCCAAGCGACAGGATGTTCTGGCGCTTCGCGACCAGCTCCGTGTGCGCTGGCATCAGCTGCAGTCGCGTCTTGACCACCCAGATAGGACACGTCAGAGTTGCGGAGATGGAACCTGCGCCAGCTGCCGCCAAAAAGTTGAACACTCGCCCTTCCATGTTGTGGTTCTTCAGCGCCTCCTTGAAGCTCGAGTACGCTCCAAAGTAGATCGCGCGCGCTGGAATGACGCCGATCAGCGTCGGCGTAATGCCTCGCCACAGTCCAAACACGGATTCTACAATGGTACAAAGCGTGTTATTAACAAGCAATACGTATCCAGTTCATGTTGCGTTCATGAGCGTACCTGTATTTCTGATCGAGCGCATCACGCCAAACGTGGTAAGTGACTTGGCATTGCCCAGCGATGCACTGGAACATGCCACACACACACATAGAGGTCTGTTAGAGATGGCACTCACAGATCAGATGTAATGCAACACTATCACCTGCTCACTCACCTAGCACCTTTGATTTGCAATCTCGTCTTGACGACTTCTAGAGGAGAGGTGATGACCGCAGCGGTCATGCCGCCGACCGCGCCGCCGACGAAGTGGCAGTAGTTGAGATTCGAGGAAGACGGAGAGCGCGCGCTCGTGGCGGCGGGCGTCTGTGCTGGCGGAGTTGAACCTGCGGCGGCGTCCTTGGCCTTGAGCGCGGCGACGGCAGGCGCTGCGGCCACGGCGACGGCGACGGCGGCAGCGGAGGAGCGCGCCATGGGCATCGCTTCGGCTGCTGCTGCTTTGGACGCCATCTTGGGGATTGGCTCGGGGCGAGTGCTTGCTTCGGTTCCGTTCGGTTCCGTTGGCTCTTGTCTTTGCAGAATCATCTACCATCACTCTGAACCACTCACCCACCAACCAGAGCTTTCACGACCTCTGATATCTGATACGCTGACGGATCGCCGAAGGATTTTGTGGGTGAGTTTCTGGCTAGAGCGACCTATAAAAGTTGATATTCCATAGACAGGACGCGCTTTTTCGCAGTGTCGACCACACCAAGTGAGTTTGGGGATGATCAACTGTGGAGCGTCAACAGCGAGATCAGCACCAGTACAGTCCAGCACGCAGCTCATGCGACAGTTGCAGTGTTTTTTAAAGTGTATGCTACTGTACGGCTGTCTACGTTTACCGAATCCGGTGTCCGGGTTTGGAAGGTCTGTCGCCGCTTCAACTTGGATGGACGCTCACTCCTCCTCTCACACCACATCGACAACGATGTGAGCTTCGGCATTCCAGCGCTCGCGTCCGTGTTGGGGGCGGTGCGGGTCGTGTCGGAAGAAAGAACGAGGCGGCCGGTGCTGCCAGTCGAACTGAGCCAACCAGCGAACTTGACTTTACTGACACGATTCTTCAGCTCCAATTCATTCATTCGTTCGTTCCCAACGTCTATGGCTGCAATTGTCAGCTCAAGAGGCTGCGTGAGCTCAAGAGGAGGGAGGGAGCTTTCGGTCTTATCTCGTGCCGAACAAAGTCATCTGTCGCGACATGTTCTTGCGAGTGGATTCGACAATGCGTCTCGCTCAGACGCGGATGGAGATTGCAAGGCCCTCCTCAGTCTTGCACTCTGCTCCAGGATGAATATTGCCCAGATGACCACGATGACTGGCAAGAAAGCAAGACGACCACACCAACCAAGACATGCATTTTGCCTGCAAATGGGTCACTCTGCGACAGGTGCGGGGTTGTACCCATCAAGTTGCATTGCAGCAATCGGGAAGCGCACAGCCCAATCCAAAAGTGGTCCCGACAACGGTTCTCGCGGCAGCGTCAGTGACTCGGAGCTCAGACGCTGGGAAAGCGTCACTGTGCGTGGTCGGGCTAGAAAAGGGCACACGCGTGGATCGCGCGTCGCGCCTTTCAAAATTTATAGGATTGGCTGGAGGAGATTGCACGCTCGCTCGCGAAAGATCGGGTGTGTCCATCCTGGCCCAGGAGGTGCCGTGTCTACTGCCACAACACGACAGGACGACAGAAGTAAAGTGAAGGGAACCCCGTCTGCTCACTCGTGGTCGTGAGCTCTCTGATGTGCACGCTCTATATGCGTGTGCTTTCAGGCGAACTGCGAGTTTCATGCGCCTTCACTACTGTATGATGCATGAGCTGCTGCACGGCCCAGTCTCCAGTCGCGACCAATGCGTTGCATGCGGCTGGCACACAGGATGACCACATGCATCACGCGAACACGCCAGTTATGTGTGGTTGTTAAAATAGGTAGGCAAGTAACAGTCGTCGGGTCACCGAGACAGCTGTCAGCGACGACTGGCTCTGGTCTCAAAGCAAACACGAACCAAAAAGTGTGAACGCAACATGCCTGAAGTCGCCTTCGATTCAGCCAATATGAGGGAGGGGCCAAACACCGCAAGGAGGAGATTGACATCCCACGTCGTCAGTATATTTGCAGGGCGGAACAGTTCGAATCCATTGATCTCCACTCTCCTCCAGTCATTTTGTCACAACCGTGGCTGTAACAACAAGTTCAGAGGGTCAAGCAAGTCGAGCAAAACGAGTCAGACATGTCGCACTGGAAAGTGGCATCCTTCCTGCTTCAGGTTTGCGAGTGTGAAGAGGGGAGAGATTCATCTGAGCACAACAGGAGAAACATGTGCGGGCCTGGCGCTGAAGTAACCCATTTCGCTGCTCAAGCGAGCGCTGGTTGCAATAATGATGCTGGCGAGCACCGGGGTGTCTTCGCGTATCAGTGAGCCTCGTCCGCATTGCTCGATATCCAACTGTGTGCATCTGCCTGTTCAGCATCAGTACAAGCATGTTTGCTGGATTCCTTCTTGTCGTCCATGACAGTGACAGGCGGAAGAAAACCCCAGGTTTTTGCAAAAAGGGGTATGAAAATGCACAAAAAACCTTCCTTATCTTCAAAAACCTCATCTGTGAAGTAAGCAAATGTGCGAAAAACCTCCCAAAGCTCTAAAAACCTCGCAAATGAAGTAACATTTGAGAGAGAAGTAGCACAAGAGTGAAGTGACACAACGAAAAAACACTCAGCCAACCCACAATGCACTCACTCACTCACTCTGCGAGGAAGCGAAAGAAAGCGAGAACGAAGGAGCGACGGCAGAACGAGGTAAGATGCCACGCATGCAACTGCACAGGGCAGCGCCGAATGGTTGCACTGTGTCCCCCCCTGCTTGTCCATGCACCCGTGCGCCGGCTAACGCTCGCTGTCTTCTTGTCCCCATTGCTGCTGCGAATTGGCGTGCGCTGTCCTGCTCATTGCGCGGCGTGCAGTCTCTTCTGGGTTGATCCACAGACACCCCCTCTCGCTTCACCCGCCTCGGTTTCCGCAAACTTGCAGTAAGCAGCAGCACAAGGGGAAAGCAAGCTCCCTCTTGCACTTGCTATCGATTGATCCGACGTGCGAGCACAGCACAACACGCACGCAGTCCGAACAGCTCTCGCGCTCAAGTAAGTTAGCCGGCCACGCGGCGCCACATGCTGTTAACTGTAGCGAAATGATTGTGTGCTTATTGGCAACGCATGGGCTGATACTGACCACTGCACGCTTGTTGTGCTACACTCATCAGACCAATCCCTCTTCACATAACCGTCCACAATGACGAGTCCCGCAGCAAAGAAGACGCCGCTGCCGCCGACGATGCCGGTGACGATCAAGAAGGAGAAGCAGCAAGACAGCCTCTCGTCGATGTTCTCCGGCAGCAGCGGCGGTGGCAACAGCATCCCGCGCAAAGACAGCATCGGCTGGGGCGCCGACGACTTCCTCGGCATGATCTCCCACACGCCACCGGCATTCTCCCCTGGCAGTCTGACAATGCCCATGACAAAGCGCAACCGCAGCGGCAGTATCTCGAGTCGACTGTTGAGCGCATCGGATCTCGAAGAGCGCGGCGTGATTGACAGGTATCAAAAAGGCGTGCTAAAGGTGAGTTTTCTCGGAGTTTTCAAGGTCGTGCGGTCTTTGTGGTGTTGATGAGTCGTTTCTCACACTCGTTCGATCTTGATCTGCAGGATCTGATTATCAGCGGAGACGAAGCATTGCAAAAAGCGCTCGAGAAGTTTGATGCTGGCGATTCCAGTACACTCGAAGCAATGCTTGACAGCGGCGCGTTAAATCGAAAGTCATCCATTGATCTCCTGGACGATCTCGACCTCGGGTTCCTGAACGTTGGGTCCCTCGGGGACACTCCGAAAGATGAGGTAAAGTTGCAACTGTTTTCGATCTTATCGTTTCGTATATGTGTGCACTGGCAATAACGAGGTGTCCAACTAACTTTACATTTCTTGATGTCAGCAGTTTTCATCGTCCACGAGAAGCCAGTCGCTAGACGAATGGGACGAGCTGGGGTTTGATTCTTCGTTTGGAGACTCGTCGCGCGACATCCTTGATGATGATTTCTACAGTGGGTCTCTGGGCACGTCGCTGCCGAACTCGTTGCCTTCCATGGGGCTTGGAATCACTCCGCCTGCGACGTTCAGTTTCGCGGAAGACTTTCTGGAAAACCAAGTAAAATCAGAGTCCGGTATGAAAATCGAAGGCAAGTCACCTTCTGGAGGTTCTGGTGCCGCTTCTTCGCCATCAGCATCGGGTTCGTCAATGTCGACGTCTCGACCGATTGGCATCCCTGGTGCCTCGTCGTCTGCATCCGGTGCGGCGCGCGCATTCGGCAGCAATATGGATGCCTCGAAAGACAAGTCGGGTCAGCAGAAGCAGAACTTTGTCGGCGCCTACTCTCCGGACTCGAGACGGAAGCGCATCGAGAAATTCTTAGACAAGCGACAAAAGCGTGTGTGGCGTAAAGAGGTCAAGTACGATGTGCGCAAGAATTTTGCAGACTCGCGATTGCGCGTGAAGGGTCGTTTTGTGAAGAAAGAAGATGAACAGTTGCTGCGAGAGCTGCTGAGCTTTACGTAAACTGGTGAAGAAAGAAAGTGGCGATTTCGTGAGATGGAGCGACGACGCAGGCGGAGAAGGCGTCAAGGGATACAGCAGCACGCATGTCGTCTTTGTACATTGTCTGGCAAACTATTTACTGAGTGGGAACGAAGAAGCGAAAGCGGTTCGCAAGCGAACGAGAGTGAAGGCATGCAGACAGCAAGCAGCAGCCCAAGGTCCAAGAGTATTTAGCAGCGCGCGAGGACTCGTGCTTGGACGTCAAGAAGCCAGCAATCAAGTTGTTTTTTTGCTGAAGTATTAAATAGAGCACAAGGGGGAGGAGATGTATATCGTACATATGCGTAACGTAATGAGTGAGTGAATCGCCAGCTGGCTTTTGATGCAAACTGAATGGATCAATGCGAAGGCGAACCATGGGATCACTTCACCTTGGGAGGGATTATCATCATTAACAGTAGGTGCGTCGGTTTCATTCTCCTTGCAGCAGCTGACACCAGTCATTCGGGGAGTCCGTCAGTTGGACTGTGAAGTGAGCTGGTGAATGCGGGAGCGATTAGCCACGTCAGCGCAACAGGCTGCTGCTGGTGGTTTTCTTGGATGAGAGTTTCTGCCGCGGCGGCATAAGAAGGAACTGCCAGCTGGACTGTGAACGAGGCAGCTGTTTGACCGCTCACTCAGTCACAATGTATGTCTCCAACTTCTCACTGCAGACCGCATTTTTCAGATCCAAGCACATCGTCGAGTCATGCAACTCACACTCTTCGTCTCCGCTCTAATCGCCGCCTCACTGACGTCCCACTCGCTCGCTGAGGAGGGCGATCTCAAGTCCGTCACGAGCGTGCTCAAGAAGATCGCCGTGCTCCCGCAAGTAGACGCGTGCGGCAGCGCCTCTGGGTTCAGTCTGAGTCCGCCCTCGGGTGTACCGAGCGCCAGTCAGCTGAGCAAGATCTGCGCTGAAGCGAGCTGCATCGAGAGCGTCAGCGCGATGGCGGTGCTCGACCTCCCGTCCTGCACACTCGCGCTGCTCAACAACATCAACATCCACGAGATCGTGGCGCAGATCCAGAGCAGATGCGAGACGCAGAGTGCTGGAGCGGACTCTGCGAACCAGGCGGGGAACCCGATCTTGAGAGCTGTCGCCCCGAGTAATGCGAGCAATTCGGCGGTTGATAAAAGTATCAGCGGCAAGAGCTGCGAGTAGATGCAGGAGGTAGCGTAGGCTGCTTGGAATAAGAGTTAGTGGCGTCGTTGTGGAACTTGAGTGGCTGTTGTGATGATCCATCAATAAAGTGCTGTCGTGTAGTGGGGCAGTTTTGTGCAGGAGATTGGTAACAAGAGGGTTACATGCATGTCCGTTTGTGATTTTGCATACAGTCGTGCCTGTTGCATGTTTGTTGCTCCATGCGGGCGCTGGTTTGCAGCAAAAGACAAAAGTGATTTGGTGGCGTGGTGCAAATTAATTGACGTTGCAGTGACGCATTTCAGAGAGTGGTGTGGCGCAAACGAGTCAGAGAGGTGCCAAACGACTTTCCACGGTGGACTTGAAGTTACCGTCCCTTCAAAATAACTGTAGCCTTTCTCAAATATAAAAGAAGTGAATAGTCCTTAGTTTAGTCTCTTTATAAACAATATAGATTTATTTTCAAGAAATAGAGTCAGCCAGATTCCTGGTCTCGTTTGGATTGCCACTCTCTCGTTACATGTATCCGACACCTTCATCAAGGTGTTGCCATGCTGGTGCTGGCGTGGCAGATCCGCACTGTAGAAGCAGTACCCAACCATCTGGCTGGGCCAAATTGGCCCCAGCATCTTCGCTGGGATTACAGTACCACACGCGCCATACACATCGCTGGCAGACTGGAGTCGAGTGTGAGGCCTTGTGGTAATCAATGCAACTCTTGCTGACCTCTACGAGGCTGGCTGAGTACGAAAGGATAGGCGGACCACAAGTGCATACACCGTCTGGTTGCAAATTGCAGATCGGAACATCGCCACCACCACCATCGCCTTTACACTTGGCTCTTCCCCCTAAACAGAACAGAAAAATAAGCCCCACTCACACAAGTATGTGGATCGGATCGGTAGGAGCGAACTGGCCCTGGGTACAGTGCAGACAGCCACAACGCGTGACCGTGACCGCAGCAGAGCCTCCCATCTGTTTCGCTTCTCCATCTTGGGTCTCGGACTGACGCCTGAGCGAAAGAAGCGCGGCGCTCAGTCTCCTTCATTTCCGAATCTCCCCGCTCCTCCACACGCAAGCGCACGCGACGCCTTACTCCCAAGCACACACGCAGAATGAACGCGCTGCGAGTCGTTGTCACTATCGGCGCAGTGTTGCTCTCTTCAAGTTTCCGGCCAGCCGACGCCGCGTCCTGTGAGCTCATGAAGATCTTCGCGGCCGTCAAGCCGCTCGAGTCCAACACGAACGTGGCTGCGTGCATTGCAGCGACGGGCTACGAGATGCTGCCGCCCACTGGTCCGCCGACGGACGCACAGCTCGCCAAGCTCTGCGGCGCCACCTCCTGCATCTCGGTCTTCAACACGCTGCAGAAGATGGACATCCCGGACTGCACCATCGATATCCTGGGCGGATTGAACGTCAAGCAAGTGTTTGATGGGGTCGCGGCCAAGTGCGGCTCCGTCGCCGGCAGCAGCTCGAATGCTGCAGGCTCCACGCCAGCACCTTCGTCAGCCACACCAACAGTGACAGTCGCGAAATCGACGACCCAGGCGTCCCAGCCTCTCGCTCCAGCTACTGCAGCACCTGCTGCTAAAGCCACCACTGCAACGACCGCCCCGGCAGCTCAAGTCGCAATCACCGCTCCAGCAGCTCCAGTTGCTGCGGGTTCCGGATCAGCCAAGAAGCCTACCGCCGCAACTGCAGAGCCGACAATCGAGCCAAAGTTGTGCGTGTAGAAAGAGAGGGAGAATGGGTCTCTGTTTCAAAAGTGATGTAAAGTTGATGTCGATGCAGTGATTTAAGTTAAGCAGGTTCGTGCTTTTGAGTTGTGAATGGAACATGAGGTTGATGTTGTCTGAACGTTTTGAGGCTTTACTAACACAATTCAGTACATTACTAATTACGAACAACACTTTCCTCAAAGCCAAACCCGATGAGAGATGAAGATGAATCGATCAGCTTGCTCACTTCACGCAACAGCAGCAGCAAATAGATCATGGGTACTTTTGCTTCCTATTAGCCAATTTACGTCTGGAGAGTTCATCTCAACGGACTCACTTCGTCCGAAGTCAGGAACAATGGACGAAGTGAGTTTCCTGAGCCTGAGATCGGTTTCCTGTAAATGGACAACAAGTCCCACCACCTTCTCCAAGAAAGTGGCAGTTGTTTGCCACACCTTGTTACTTGAGGAATACTCAAAGTAGTCGCCGTGCCAGTGCGCCTACGATGTTTGGAACTGAGGCTTGGCCCTAGGCTCCAAAATGTGTTGGTATGTGATGTGTGATGTTGGCGATACCGGTATGATGACGGCGATGGTTCTGGTGTGTTCATTTTTTCATTTGTTTTTGCGACAATCGAACAAAGCAAACTGGCGGGTTTCAGAGAACCGTGTTGATGGGAGAAGGAAGGAAGGGGGGAATTCTGAGTGGAGTGGCGATGATTGGCTCAAAGGCTCCTTTGGCATTCCAAAATGAGCGTTTCAGGGATTTCTTGTGCACGCGAATCCTCAAATCACTCCAGGTTTTGAGGATTTCAGACAAATATCCTAAAATTGACAGACTTTTGGAGCGGTCAAAATGGTGAGTGACGAAACAGGAATGGAACGGACTCCTTGATTGCAAGCTGAAAGTTACAGCTTCGTCGCGGAAGCCCAATGATGGGAGATGACAGCGCGGTGACAATGAAATGCAAGCATCAAACTATCAATATGTTATTTTCAGCAGACTCAACCGCGAGTCTTGTTCACCTCCGCGGTTCGTCAGAGTGCTGATGGAGAACGCTGCGTTTAAGTGATCAATCCATGGATGGTGATGAACAAGCAAGCAAACAGACGACACTCAGGAGGACAGAAAGTCCCTATTTCTGAAAAAACCTAACTAAAAGCAGTTATTTTAGGGTTTTCTCACCTCCCTTAAAATCGTGTCGCACAGAGTGAACCTGACTTCACTCATTTCAATTGAGGGCTCGGCATTTGGAATTGGAAGTCGCGAACGAAGCCACCGCCATCTCATCCGGCAGACCTCAGAAAAAAAAAAGCCCACGGAGCTCGCCGGTCATGAGCACGTTGACGCCAGCGAGCGACGAGTCGTCCGTGGAGGAGCGGCCCCAGCTGCACCGCCGAGTGTCTGTCCGCGAGCTCTTGTCCCCAGCCCCCACCGCAGGCGCGTCCCCCAGGGGGACCCAGGACCCCAAGGTGGACGACGAAGAACCCCAGGCTCACAACGACGTTCCTAGTAGCAATTCCAATAGTAGCAATGACACCACGATGAGCGAGACTGCGGAGCTGCGCCAGGAGATCGAGTGCCTCGAAGAGGTCATCGACAGGCTCGAGGACGAGAAGAACGCGCTCAAGATGCGGCTGAACGAGATCGAGTACTTCCAGAAGTTCCAGGTGGGCCACTGCAAGCGCTGGCTGCAGGCGAACTTTGACTTCGACCGCAAGGACTCGCCCGACCTGCTCGCCGGCATCTTTGAGGACTATTTGATGCAGAACGACAGCCTCGAGCCGCTGCCGCACCAAATGATCGTCAAGAACTCGGCCAAGGGCCGCATGCGCAGAGAGAAGCTCGTGCAGCAGCGCACATATCGCCGCGGCGTCAAGCGCGACACAAAACCAGGTAGGTACTTCCTGCTACGACACCAGCAGCAGAGGCATTGGATGACGAAGGTATGGCTTCTTATTCATCATGTGTTGCCTTGGTGACTGCAGGCACAGACGCGCCGCCTCTAAAGAAGCCAGGCAACAAGACTGGAGACAGTACGACATCAGGTACGTTGTGAGAAGTGTGTGTTTGCATCACGCACCCACTACATATTTGTATCTAAATCACGTTTCTTTGCCCTCTTACAGACAACGCCACCAGCAATGGCACTCCCAGCACAAGCAACAACAGCAACCCGTGGTCGATCTACAACGTGTTCATCCCCGTGGACGAGATGGAGCGGCTGTTCGCACTCGAGCCGTGGCAGTCCATACCACAGAACTGGCCGAAAGTGACGACGGCAGCCAAGACCAGCGCCGTGCAGGAGCTCCTCGCGACGCAAGACGCGTTCCTCGAAGAGAACGCGTGGGCGATCTGGGAGCGCACTCACTGGTTCCCGATCAAGCAGCAGAACGGCCGCACGGAGGCCGAGACCCGGCGCCTCGCGCAGCTCCACAACCGGCGGAAGAAGCGGCAGATGGTGCTCAAGAACGGGCTCGAGGAGATCTCGCGCAGGCTGCACAAGACGCCGGGGGTCGACCGGGCCGTGCTCAGACAGAGCGTCTTCAGCGCCGAGGCGGTCGAAACACTGCTCAAGCGGCCGCGGCTCTGGATCCCGCGCGAGGGCGAGGACCTCGTGGCGCAGCTCGAGCAGCTCGACCGCGAGGACCCCGACCGGCAAAAGTATGTGTGAAGAACGTGACGAAATATTACAAAGTGCTCTTTTTTGCTAATAAATGTAGGAAAGTATAACGTTAGTCGACACATAGGTCGATATTGAAAAATGATGGCTTTCGCTGCGTCTGCCACCATGAAGCATAAAGGCAGAGCCAACATGTAAATAAAAAGAGAGAGAACGAATCACGGCGCTATGGCTCTCCGCATCGCAACGGAGGAGAAGGAGGTGGACACGGCGACTATTGAGGGAGGATATCGAATATCTCGCATGCACATTGTCGTTTTGCTCGAGAAAAACCTTGTTTTCAGTCAGCCTAAAATGCTGTTCTGTATCAATAAATGGAGGCATCGATCAATGTGGTATAACATGATAAAGGATTTGATCTGGCGGTTTTATTTTTGGTATAGTTTGTAGATCGAAAGCAGGACGAAGTTCTGCTTGGCTGTGCATTTTCTCTTTTCTCGACATCTTAAAATATTCATTTTAGACAGGCTATGCAATTAACAGTTTGTTGCAGGGAGTTGTGCAAGGTTTTATGTTGCCGCATTTTTTTTAGGGAAGGCGCGTTTTGAACACATTTGAATTGCGAAAATGCAACAAAACCCCAACGGTAGCGGCGGTGGTGGCGCGCACGTGATGATGAGGAGTATGGAGCAGCAGCAGCAGGAGGCGGATGCAGAAGAGCCGAGTGGGCTCATGCAGACGTACCTGCAGCGCTACGAGGCGCTGCAGCAGGAGCGGCTGCGCAGTCGCCGGCAGCGCGCGTCCGAGCCGTTCTTCTCGCCGTCCGCGAGCGCCGCCGATTCGGATGCGGGGCTGCGGCAGAGCGGCACCTTGGAGCATGCGGCCGGGTTCTCCAGCAACCGCTACGACCACTCGGCACAGCAACATGCTGTGGACGACGCTGCCAGTGCGTACTCACAAGAAAATGTGCAAGCGCCGCAGCAGGAGCAGCAGTGGAGTTACGCTGAGTACGAGCATGAGAGGGAAGACGACTACAAGCACCATGACGAGGAGGACACGTTCGATTTCACGCCTGTGGCAGACTCGCTCACGCGCGAACAGCAGCACCAAGCGCGACAGTACAACCCTTTCCAGGACGCGCTTGCTGAGCAGCAGACATCGTATCCAACAGGCGCGCAGACGTATGGAGTGTCGGTGGCGAGCGACGAGTTTGTCGATGCAGGTTCGTCTGAGGAGAAAGTGCAGCGAAGTTAGCGACTTGTTGAGAAGGAGACTGACTCTGTGTGTACCTGGCGCTTGTGTGTATTCTCTTATTCGTATAGCGACGTATCTTGAGAAGAATCAGCTCGGAGGGGACGACAGCTTTGAAGAGGACGTCGACCATCAGGCGCAGTGGGAGCGACAGGACGAGAGCGTTCTCGAGAGCGAAGGTGGTCGGCCGAGCGACTTCTTTGAGAAGCGATCGCGCAACATGGAGAGAGTGGAGTTTGCTCTGGACAACGTATGACGCTGTCCTCACTATTCATGGAAGTTGACGCCATCGTGTGACGGGATGAATGCCTTTGTTCTGACAAGTGTGGGTGTGTCCCTTTGCTTTTTCTTACAGGAAACCGAGCACCGCTGCAGTTTTGCTGAAGAGTTCCATTATTCAGACGAACAGGCAGACTATTCAGGTCACAACTCAAATCGCGAGTCGATCCGAGCGCGAAGTGGTCCGCTTGACACAAGTCTGTCGCTCTCTGATTCGGTGAGAAGGCTGCCCATGGAAAACGGACCAATTTGTCGACAGATGGTATCTAATTGGTGTATTTTTGTTGTTTTTGGTCAGAACACTGCGTTTTCATCTGGATACGATGTTCACTTCGACAATGCGCGCCAGGCGTTCACGCCCAACTCGCTCAAGCATCTCCAGGTGTGTTGAACGGCTTCGAAGAGGTGAGCGTTGACGCCGAGCTCTTACTAATCATGTCGCCTTGCTACAATTAGGAGAAGAGCCGCAGACGAACACCACCTCTTGACGTTCATGAAGAAGAGCCACAGCCAGAAGTCGCGGCGCAGCATGAGAATGAAGCTCGAAGTGGGACGGACAGACCTGCTGATCACAGACTTGTGGTCCTAGCTATTGACGAGTCCCAGGATAAGCTGCCCGAGTCAATTCGGGCCATGCAGCGAGGTCCGGGTGCCATTGTCGAAGCGCTGAATGAGATTGACGCACTCATATCCAACCCAACGCCACGCGCACCGAGAGAAGAAAATGGTGGGCGTGGCCCTAGAGGCACTGCGTCAGTGCATGACATTGTGCGCGAGTACGATCTGTCGCTGGAAACGGGATTACCGCTTTCTCGGACCACAGACAGCTGGGGTGATGATCCGGAAGAAGAGTTTCCCTTACGCGAAGAGAACGTGGACTCTTCGCCACGAAGCAGAGAAAATCCGCCAAGCGCGTCAGTCGAAACATTTAGACATCGTCGGGGAGAGCATCCGTCCGAGCTGAATGCGATCCGTGAATCCTTGCGATTCAGTTCGATTTCGTCGATGGACAATACAAATCAGCTGTACAGGATCAACGAAGAGTGCGATACGAGTATCTCGAGTGCGCGCACCGGAGAAACGCTGCCATCCAGCAGAGCACATCGTCAAGTGGAAGCATCGGGAGACGTGGAGCGCGCAGAATTCGCGTCAAGGCTATCTACGGAGAGAGGAGCACCAGGAACGAGAGGAAACAACAGTCCGTTAACTCGCAAAAGCGGCTCGATGCAGCCAAGCGACCTTACGAGCAATCGCGATGAAGGAAATGCTACGCCTAGAAAGATGAATGCAGATGCATATTTCTCAGACAGTATCCGCAAAACCGACAACAATGCTCGATCCGATTTCGAAGCGAGACGAAGTGCTGGAGCGGTCTCGCCAACGAAGCCACGGCGAGAAGAACAATGGAGTACTAACGGACACTCTCCGAGGGATCCAGTTTCAGCGCCGCAGAAAGAGGTAAAGCAGACAAAACCACAAGACAAACTTCGCGCTGGGTCGTCTCGTCAGCTGTTCAACAACGACATGAAGGTCGCAGGCAGTTTGCGGAATCGAGATGGAGGCTCTCAGCGTATCCTCCCGCACAAATCGGTCCGTTCTTTCTTCAATCGATGTTTTCTTATTCCTGAGTTGATAGTCATGAGGTTTTGTTGTTGTTGTTGTTGTTGTATTTTCAGGCAAAAGAAGAGAACAATGAAGGGCTCGCGATCAACCCGATTCAGGTAAATCCGCGCTGATCAAAACTGCATTTTAGCCTTTGTTGAGCTCACATGTGTCACTTGTATCGTAGTTGTCGCGCCGATGCCGAAGACTGCTTTGCACTGTCGGAGAGACAATGACGGAGCGAATCGTCTTCTCAAACGGGAGTGGCTCGGTGGGGAGAATCTGTGTGTCGCTGCTGCCACTCAGTACGGGCTGCCAGCAGTTTTCAGTCTCGCCTGCAGTTTTGGAGCTTGCACCAAGAGTCTCAAGCTCGTTTCACGTTACTTTCCAGGCTCGTACTGCGGGAGTCGCGGCAGGCATTTTTCAGTTTCGAGGTGTGGGTGTCGAGTCGTTGTTCTCTCCGTATGAAGTGCTGATCGAAGCAAGTGTGCGCAGAAACCTGGAATTGGAAGAATACGATGTCTCTGGGAAAGTGGCGCGCGTCGGCAACAACCAGAGAGACAGGCAGGTGGAAGAGCTGAGGCGAAGCAAGTGCATCAATGAAGTGGAAATCGGACCAACATTCATCAAATTTGACCGCTTCAAAACCAAGGGTGGAGTCAAATCGATCAGTTCATCGACGCTCAAGATTACAAACCACACCGAACAGACGCAGTCGTTCAAGATCAACTGTTCGCACGAGAATCTGAAGATCACCCCCGATAACGGGTTCATTCCTCCAGCATCCGAGACTATTGTAACTTTGTTGCCACTGTCAAGACCATTGGATCAGCATCGAAATGGAGAGAGTCTCATGTCGGCGCGGAGTGTGTCGATTCCAGAAAACTGGACCGGCTCATTCACAGTGGCAGTTGGAAAGAAAGTGTCGAGAGAGGTCAGCTTCGTCTTCAGTCGCGAGGTGATGGAAGTTCTGCCTCCATTTGACGCAATCGCTCGCTCTCGCCACCAGATTTCGTCCCAGACCGACTCGTTCTACTACACCAAGAAGAGAAATCGTAAGGGCTTGTACTTCCACGCTCGGGCTGTCGAGTGTGGAAGCTGCAACGTTGGCGAGTCGCACCAGGTGCCAGTCTACATCTGCAACGGCTCGAGCTCGCCCATGACAGTGTTTCTGCAGGACCTAATGGACCCGTTCTCGTGCTCCTACACGACCACCACGATTGAACCGCGAAAGTTCATCGAGGTTCCTGTCACATTCACCCCAAAAGTTGCCGGAAAGGTCTCGACGTCTTTGTTTGCCTACTCAGTCACCGATAAAGCGGTGGTGACTTTAGTCGCTCGTGGTATTTAGAGGATGGTCTCAGCGACATCTGTGTTAATGAATGGCTTTGAAGATTTTTATTACCCGAATTTCTCGTTGTGTTGCTCTTCTTACGTCTATGTTGGCTGCCACCGCACGAACGAGCAGCTGCCAGAACGACGATAAATAACTACGGGGAGCTGCCTCGCTTCGACGGATCACGCTTCTCATGGCTCGATAGGAAGTGCTCCACATCAGCGAGAACATCTTCAAAGAGCGCGACGTCTCTCGGATACACTCGGATCCAGCCTGCACCTGAGTCGTGCGACATCTTCTCGACTCGGTTCCAGTGCAAGTGTCGTTGTAGATTGATCGATATTTCCTGCGCTCCTGCCACCACCTGCCATGAAGAGAACCCTGCTTGCTGGATGCAGTTCGCAAAGTGATTGGTGAGGACGCTCTCGGTTTCTTCTGAGGACGGAACTTCTACAACCAGGTGCATGAAGAAGTACCAGCTTCCTCGAATAGCATGCTTGAGACCCATTCGGATGCACTCGAACTGCAGCATGAGGATAAGGCGCTCGTAGCGAGGATCCTCTTGATCCCGCTCTTGCACGGGCCAGCGCACTTGGACCTCCAGGGTCGCACCTTTCCCCATACGCAATGTCAGGAGCTTCGTACGCTGCTGGGCCGACGGATAAAAGGCTTCCATTCCTACCTCAACTGCAGCTGCAGCTTTCAAGGACACGGCGAAAAACTGGTCGCTTCGCTTAGCTCCCAAAGAGATCAACTGCTCTAGCGACGACACCATCGGCTCAAGAGCTGGAGGTGCTGATAAGAAGTTTCCACCGTTGTGAATCGATACTGGCTCGATTCCAATGTCCGAAGGATCAACTCGAGACAGCACCAGACGCCTGATGTTCGATGTTATCGTCTATGTTTGGATCAACAGTCATGTCAGTTTGTGAGCAAAATATCGTGTGTTGTCAGATCAGATCAGATCAACAAGATTGTAAACAAACCTGCAATAGTGCGACGCACATTCCGTCGGGGGTGAAGAGCTGCTCGAATTCGGAAGACGGAGTCCTGCTCGGCGCATTCGCACTTTTCTTGTTCTCTTTGATGATTCCAGCGGTCATCTCAGCGAAAGAGCTCTTCAGTAAGCTGTACAAGTCGATTCCTGGCGCGTTTCCGCGAGCTTTCTCGAAGCCAGCGTCGCCTTCAGACGCTTTCTCTTCTTCACATGAGTCTGGTGTGTTTCTAGTTGTTTGCGACTCGTGTTTTCCAGTCGCAGACAACCAAGGAGACAGCACAAAACCTAGAATACGGTGAGAAAGATCGAAGAACTCTGGGCGAACCTCGATCGAGAAAGGCTCTTCCAACTGCATGAGCTCCTCTTCCCGCTTTCCAGCAAACTCTTCTGCTCGTTGCATGCGTTTCATCTGCCACGCAGATAGTTCGCTGATCATGTAGAGTAGGACCATGCCGAGCTACAAGATACAGATTCACATAATAAGCCCAAGTCAGACAGGTAGAACGTACCGAGCACAAAGTAGAAAACTGCTCTTTCTTACCTGAGATCTTCTTTTGATGCACGTCACAAATGTTGGACGCACTACTGACAGCGTCACGAAAGGACTCAATCCATCGTCACGCTCGATAGTCGGTCGGACGTGGAAATCATCCGTCAAGCGATTCGCTCGGTCATTTGGCGATCTGGAATTCACGCTGAGCCCATTACCTGCAAATGGGTGAACTGCAGTCGGGTTCTGCGCGTTGTCGCTCGCTGCATTACACTCTTGTCCATCGTTGAGAAAAGCAGACATTTCCTGCATGACTCGCTTATCGAGGAGCGAATTCTCACCCGCAGGTGGATAATCGTTCTCGACCACGAGCTGCTGGATATTGTGCGAGAGTTGATGAAGAAACCTCCCAGCGCTTTCTTGAGCTGTTCCCGAAAGTTGATCCACCTGATTCCACTTGTTCTCGTCAAATTGGTTGTTTTTCGCGCCACCCTTTGACGTCGAGAAATTCAGAAGGAGTCCAGCAGACAGATGGAGAATACCACAGAGAGAACCAGAGGCGAGAACTAAGTGCTGGAGTGCCTGCAACGCAAGCTCTCGAACTTCTGCACACGGGGAGACAGAAGCTTCCAGCAACCAGCTTTGTAGATTGCGAAGCAGATCATCGGACGGCGTGTACAGGTGCTCAAACATCGACTCGTGGCACGTGATAGATTTTAGTCCAAACGTGTTGGCTAAGCAAGAAGAAACGAGACAATGGCACATGAATGAGTACAAAGCGTAGAGGGTGCAACGACTAGCTCAACAAACACCAAGCAAGCACTTACTGCTGGACTTCGTCGACAATAGCGAAATCTTGATGGAAGATATCGCGCGTCCCTGGTTCTAGAGAATGCAGATAAACCAGACGAGCCATTTTAGCTCAAGACAAAATGAAGCTACAAAGAACGTTGGCGAGCGTACCTTGGCAAAAGCAATTTGACTCTCGGCGGCGCCATCAACCACGATAGCTACTGTTTCATGCGAGCTTCCATCAGTGGAGACCGCAATGGAATACCGCGACGGGATATAATCCGGATGCCAAGTCAGTGTGAGTGCGGATAGTGTCACCGCTGCATTAAACTGGACGCTCAGCCATTCATCTCTAGGTTTCTGAGGAGAAGGCGGAGCGGATCTCCAAAAAGAACGCCCGGTTTCAAGAATCCTGAACCAAATGATGTTCGTCAATATCGATCATGCTTTCTTCACACCCGATTGAAGTGCGCAATCGCAAAGCACTCGTACCTGTGTGTTCCATGCTCTTTGTCAAACTCCGAGCTTGCGAGAACTCTCGTGGGGGTAACAATGACCTTGGAGAGCTGACGCGGTGGCGACCAGTCTGAAAATAATGCCAGCGGCTCCATCTTCCCAAACATCGCGAGTACCTGATGAACGAAATCAGCGATTAGTGTTACTCTCAACAAATCAACACATTGACGATAGGGGACAGCAGTGCTGCTACCTTCTGAAGCGGTTCAACTGCATTTGGCGAGTCGGAATCAAAGGTCTTGACGATCGGCGTGAGCAAGCGGAGGTAAATCTGAGCAACGGGTAAGAAGAAGCATCAGTCGCCAGATCACGATAACCCTTCTAAATGCACGCAAACAGCACCATGAGCTCACCTGGTGAAGATGGTTCTGTTGAGTCACCACCTTGATGTGCCGCTTGCGATACTGAAGACCGCCTTGAATCCGCGGAGCAATCGGACACTTCTCGATGCGGTCATGGACAAACTTGAGCTCGCTCTTCGGCAGCTGGATTGCGACAGTCTTCATAGGCATCCCTTTCCGTGAGCAGCCGTCGACATGGGGCATACTCAGCTGAAAGTTGGACACTTTTAAAGGCTTCCCGTTAAGAGTCATGAGTGGCTCCTCCACTGAACGCCTGGTGAGAACCTCTCTGGCGCGAGGGAACACGACGCTCTGGCAAAAGTCGCAAACCAGCGCCGTGTGCTCGATCACTTCCGTGTGCGCGGGGAACGCTTCGTGCGCCTGCGCAATCTCATCAAGCGTAGAGCTCCACATGAATACCGTCGTCGTGCCCTTGCACCGTCTGCAGCCGTCGCGAAATGGGCGGACATTGTCCGTCGCAGCTGTACACTCGGGACATTTCGCGTGCAGCCTCGACCGATTCCCAATCTCGTTCTCCTTGCTCTCCGTAGATACCACTCGGTTTGTGTACAGCACACCATGGACATCGCATCCGGGGAACTCTAAGTAGAGGCAGTCGTTGCAAATGATGACCGCGAACATGCGCATCTGGGGTTCCGTGGCGCCGCTCCCACCAAACGTGTTGCTCCTTGAAATGACTGGGATCGTCGGCTGGGAGGTAGAGACATTGGTGCTTGTCGCTGTCATCGCAGCAGAAGTGACCGTGGTCGTGTTGGAAGTGACGGCATTGCGCAGCGCAGTACTGCTACTGTTAGTGCTGACACTGCTGTTGGAAACGGTCATGCTGCTGGTGCTGCTCGGTCGTGTAGTGGATCTGGGGCCGCCGCCGTTGGAGAAGGCGTGTCCTGCCTGGCGCGAGAGCTCTCGAGTGATGGGTCCAGTTCCAAGCGCGTCTTCGCCGCGCGTCATGCGTCGTCTGCGCACGCCCTCTCTCTCCCCTCCCTCCTCTCTCTCCTGCTTCTTGCGTGCTGCAGCTGCTCGCGCGTGCGCCTCGTGGCTCCTCGTGCTGGCTGGCGTCCGCTTCGCTTCGGTCGTTTCTGCATTTGCCTTCTTCTCGTTGAAGATCTTCTCGCGCTCATTCCTGTAATTGAGCTGATTCTTGAATCTAGTTCGATAAATAATCGTTTTTAGCCCTGTGGTTATCTATATCCTCTGAAATCAAGTTTATCGCTCATGTGTATGCACTGTGTATTCTATTTAAGAGGTTTTGGCACCAGCCCACCAAACAGCCATCCGCATTGGATCAGTTGCCCGCCTTTGGCCCCAAAAAACGCGAACGAAGCTGCTCGCGCGCGCGCGTTAACGTCAACAGCCAAGAGCTCACTCACTCGCCACCTTCGCTGACCATGGACGACACGTCAGCCAACGGCAAGCGCAAGCGCGACGACCGCGACGATCGCAAGAGCAGCCAGCGCAAGGTGAAGGCGCGCCAGGAGGAGATGGAGGACGAGTTTCGCGCCACGTACCTGCATCTCACGGCGTTCTACAAGTACTTGGAGGTTGTGCACCTCAAGAGTCCGCTGCTGCTGCCGCGCACGCTCAAGTACCGCGTGGACGCGAAGAAGAAGTCGCTCGTCGCCGAGACGCGCGATCAGATCAAGAAGAAGCTGGCAAAGGCGGCGCGCCGCGACAAAGACGACATTGTGCCGACCGGTGCCTCGCTCAAGGAGTTCAAGCTCGGCATGACCGCCGAGACGCTCGACGTGTTCAAGCGCGAGAACCAGCGCATTGGGCTGCTCATTTCAGTGTTCACCGCTAAGGGCCAGAAGTTCGCTGAGAATCAGTTCGAGCTCGTCGCGACCAGCTTGATTCCAGGTAAAAAAAAACATGATCATGCTAGCGTCGCTCAACACCAGACAGTCGCTAACAAAATATGTGTGATTACGCTTGCTTTGGACAGTGTTTTGTGCAAAGGAGGTGAATCTCGGAAGACAGTTCATCCGCTCGAATGTCGACGTGTACCTGCTGGTCTTCCAAGTGGTGGACATCGCAGAAGTCGGGAACGAGCTTGCGAAGAGCACGACGTTCTCCTTCGCAGCGCCTGCCGCGCCGAAAAAGTACACGGGCAAAGACCTGCTGTCCCAGGACATCAGTGGACGCGCTCCGCTCTTTGCCAACATGCTGAGGGTCGACGTCAATCGTTGGCGCAGCGGAGTCAACAGCATCGACCTCCCTGCCGTATCATCGACTGTGAAAGGAGGTAAGGAAGCCAAGTGGGGTGCTGTATTCAGCAATAATTAGGAGTCAAAACGTATCCGATTTATATCCTCTTCTGTCTGTAGCCGTGCAATTGCAATTCCGAGTCCTGTGGAAGCCGCCAGTGAAGGCGAAGCGAATCAAGAGCCTGCACGAGATCGCCGTCGCGAAAATTGGCGTCAAGTCTGCCGAGAAGAAGGAAGAGCAGTTTGCCAAGATGGACGAAGAGCCAGCATACTTTGTCGACGCTCCAAAGCGCAGTCACCTCATGAAATCGGCGCCGCAAAGCGAGAACTCTGGTGTAAGCAGCCTGCTCTCAACCTGTACAGATTTATTTCTTTTGTGGGGTACTGACATTACATTGTTTGCGAATATTTGCCAGGTGTGGTTCCACTTCCTGTACCACTCGATGCTGCGTCGAATGAGCGAGAAGCGCTCAGATTACTCGTGCTCGTGGTGCGATATGTATGCTGGCTCGCTGCGAGGATTGGTCGCGCATTTGGTGTGCTCTCACAGTCGGTTGCGCTTTCAAGTTGCGGTAAGTCGCGTGCATGAAACTGCGCTTCATGGACCGTTAGGTGGTTACTCATTGGATGTGGACATGCGAATGGTTCTGTAGGTCGGGCATGACAACATGGCGCACATCTACGTGATGCCGAGTCCCACAAACCGAGAGAGCGAGGTGAACGTGAATGTGAACCCGTCGCGCTGCGAGATTGAGATCAACGACGACACGATGGACCGCATCGAGCACCATTTCAGCTACGTGTCGCCGAAGAAACGCTCACAGAGTGCGAAGACCCCGGAAGAGAATACGATTGAGGAGCGCATGCACGAGTTTGACGAACTCGAGGAGCTCTCGAGAGAGCAGCCGCAGGAGTTCTACGCGCCACTGCTGCAGCGCCAGTACTTCCACTCACGCACTGGCGCCGTCGTGCTGGACCACGAGAAAGGCTACGACAGTGACGACGACGTGGACGAAGAGTGGATCATCAAGCAGAGCGAGAAGCTCCTGGACGAGTTTGAAGACGTCGCGCTGGAAGAAAAGGAGTTTATGAAGAAGTGGAACCGCCACGTGAAGGAGAACAGGTTCGATTTTGGAAATATGGCGGTTGGTTGCAACACTTTCGTTGCTGGCCACTGAGACTGATCTGTTGTTTCTGTTGTTGTGTGCACAGGATCCTGGCGGACTTCATGGTGGCGTCGTCTTGCCGCCTCTTTGCCAAGCTCCACGGAAAATGGTGCGTCAAACACGCTCGCATCCTCTGGCGCTCTGATAGAGTCTCACCTGTATGCTCTTTGCTGTTGTGCTCTCGTGTTTGCAGGATCATCGACCACGGTCTTCGCTACAACTTCCTCCTGCACTTGTTTAATTTATGGGACAACTCGCTGCTCAACTCTCGCGCGATCATCGACTGCATGCTGATTGTCGACCACATAGCGGTGAGAAGGCATCTGTTTCACAGTGGTGGTTGGACTGAAGTTCGCAGTGACGTGACGTTTGCTTTGTCTTCTGTAATTGTGTATGTCAGGTTCTGGAGGAGACCAAGCCAAAGACAAGCGTAACCAACGGAGAGACCAAACAGCAGCCCAGTCTCATCGCTCAGTAACTAAACCGAAAACAGAAGGCACCCACCCTCCCGTCGATGCGCATACAGTGAAGCCACACTGACATCTGTATGCCACTCACTCCCTTGGTATTAATCAGTCCCTAAGCAAGGTTGTGGCTGATGGTTGGTGTTAATATATAAATGAACGAACAGACCTTTGCTCTATCAAAATCGACTCTGCTGCTGCTGTTTTCAATGGGTCTCTGCTTCTTTGACTCCGTCGTCTTTTGCCGAGTGGCCGTGCTTGCAGTTGCGGTGGTGCTGGTGCTGGTTCTTCCGCTTCTTCTGCTCTTCGTCGTCGGACGAGTCCTCTCCGCTCTCGCTCGAGCTCTCTCCGAAATCGCGCTTCTTGTGGAAAATGCAGCACTCTGTAGGGGAACGAAAGCAGCAGTTAGTGCAATCTACAACCACCATCGTCACTCCATTTGTGCCTTCTCCTTACTGTTGGACTTCTTGCGACCCATGTGCTCGTTGTCGATTGCGCTCTCGTCGAACGTAACCCGTGCGCGCGGCTGCAGCTGCACACGATACACCGGCGCCTCCGTCGCCTCCGCGGCAGGGGTCGCCACGACGGTCGTGGAGCCCACCGCCGCCTGAGGCTGCTGCACATGTTCGCTCCCGCTCATCAATGCTTCGTCGCTTTTCTTTTTGATGGCTTGCTGGATGATTGAAAGTTGCGTTCTCTAAGAACCCGTCTAGGGTTTTGACAATAGGGTTTACACAATTTTAATCTATTTAGCGGCTTTTACGGAATATGAGTCGCTGGAAAATCCTGGTTAAAACTGATATTTTTGGCCACCTTCGAGAAGCGTAAGCATACCATTACCTACACAAATATACCCACATTCATTGCTTGCTTCAACCGAATAAAGCATAAAGAGACTCTCACCTCGTTTGTTTCACTCCTTTCAGTGTAAATATTACGATATCTGCAGTAGTGATATACACTCTTGATAAAGTGTCTGCTGCAAGCTACAAAAGTTTGTAGCACACAGGAGGGCGATACGTGCTGGGCTTCCACGCACGTTCTTCGTCTTCATCTCGCTGGTCTCGTGCCGCATCGGAATGAGCGAGCAAACTCTCGGTGGCCGTCAGCAGCGGCGTTGGTTCGATCGCGAAAGCATTGTCCCTGTGGTCGTCATGGAGTTTGCTCACAGTCCCTCGCTTTTGAAACTTCAATGACAGCAGTCCATTCGCGATGACTACATTTTGAACAAACAGAAAAAAGACATCATCAGTGGCTAGAAATCACATCAAGTGCGTCAGGCTTGGGCTTCCAAGAACGCACCTGCAACCCCGACGCAGACCAACAGCGTTTTTGCTGCGGACGTGAAGAGGAACTCTCGGAAGAAGATCACGCCTTGCAGATCTCCAAGCTGCAGTCCTACCCACAAACATCACACCATCAGCCTCTATTTCGCATACAGCAGGCATCAACCAGAAAGTCAGAAGTTGAAGTTCCCTTACCAGCACCCAGACGACGAGGTACGTGTTGAGCACAGTGGAGCTGCTGATGTGTGTCGCGGGGAGCGAGTTGTCATTGCCTTGGAATGCGCCTCGCCGCCACCAGATCTGAAACACGAGCATCACCGCCCACGCGAAGAGCAACAGAACGATCCAGGACCGCGTGCGGAATGGAGCGTCGTCTTCAGCGTCATCGCTGTTACCACCGCCACACACGAGCTCTGCGACACACTGTATCATCACAAAATGTGCGTGAGCGTACAAGCAGAAATCAATCCGACAGCGCCTCTCGCTGTACCTTTTCAAAGACGAGTCCGCAGACCTTGCGACACCTGCGAGGGCGGCGAACGCGTGCTGTGGAGTCTTTTTCGAAGCCTCGCGGTTGCTGTGGCTCTTGGCGTCCGCGATCCACGGGAGCACGCCCATCATCGCCAACAGGGAAAGCAGCAGATGGCTCAGCACAATGCTGCTGCTGAAGCGCAGCTGGAGCGCTGCTGCACTTTGACGAACTGCTGGTTCGGAACACTGAGACAGCAGAATGAACCCCAGCACGAGGCTCGCGGGCGTGACGGCATCCGACACTAGGCGCTTTCTGCTCCTGCACTGTCAGAGTGTGTACTCTTTGTTAGTTGACGGACTCGTAGACTTGCACCTGTTGAGCAACAGTTAGATAGTCTCGTACATTGCGTGGGCCGAGCGCTCGGAGCATCGCGCGTGCGCCACCGCTCACAGTCACTCCAAGTGATAGCAGCACAGCACTGGTTGGAACACCGATCACACAAAGCAGGAACGACGTTAGCGCATCTGTAGTCTGCACCAGAGTGAATCAAAGCGTAAATGCTGCCGACCTGAAAGCAACGAAGTCGCCTACGAACGCCGCGGCAGTGAGTGCAGTTCCAAGCACACTGAAGCTTTTCACTCCGTCGGCGTTGCGCGCGTGTGCGAAGCCGCTAGCGAAGTGCGCCAAGGCGGCCATGAGTGCCTGCCATTCCAGAGCACACACACACAAAGCGATCCAAACACACAACGCTTCAAGCATTAGATTCAGAGAGTCGTCCGCGTGTATTCGCCCGATCAATAATAGCACCAACTAGAATGTGCACGCTCTCGCTCTCTCGTCACTCTCCTACCATTAGCAGCAGCCCCTGGGCTTCCGACAGCGACGCCGCATCTGTATCAGCTACCGTCGTGCTTGTTCGCCTCAGCAGGCAGTGCTTTATAAACTCAAACTCATAAAATCAAAAACAGGCGGGAGATCCAGCCAGGAGCACGAAAGGTCGCGCTCGTACTTAGTCGAAGACACGGACCACCCCCAATTATGGCGCTCACTTCTCCATGTATGTCGTACACTGCGTGGCGAAGGACCAGTCGCGGTTACGACGGTCGCCGCAGGACGCGTAGAGCTCGCAGAGGTGCGTGGACGTGCTGTGGCACGCCAGTGGGTTCGTGCGGCGGCACTCGATCTCCTGCACCATGCCTCCCAGCTCGTCGATCTGCGGCACGACGTCGCCGCGAGGCTTGATTGTCAGCACGTAGTCGCGGATGTCTTGGTCGCTGACGTTGAAGCGGCCACGCGTGTAGAGTAGGCCCGGACCCGAGAACGACACGGCAGGGGTCTTAGTCACAGCGCCAATCATACCAGCCATCGCACCGCCGAGACTGTGGCCTGTGAGCACCAAGTTGTCGCCCACGCGCTGCTTCAGCGCGACCACGTGCTCCAGGAGCTCTGTGTACACTGGCGGAGGCATCACGGACGAGAAGAAGTTGAGCGAGAGCATCTCCACCACGAACGCGTTCGGCAGCTGTTTGAGGAACGGGATGAAGATATTCGCTGCCTGCATGATGCTCACGCCAAACCAGAAGTGCAGATCCTCCAGTGCATCCGTAGCGGTCGCAGTGCCACGCACCGCCACGACCGTCATATTGATTTTTGGGAAGAAGAGCTCAACCCAGACCTGGTGATCCACGAGCTCGTCGTTGCGCTTCACGTACTGCCAGTCGCCGAGCTCCGTGCCTTCGAAGCGCTCCTTGAACGACTGAAACTGCACCGAGGTGTTGTAGCCGTAGACCGAGTCCGCGATGAGCGCAAAGTCCACGATGTCGAGACCCGACATGTCGAGCGAGCACACCGGGTACTGCGCGACCTTGCCCCAGGTCTCCGAAACGTTGCCGAGCACGTTTGTCTGGACCGTGGTGTTCGCCGTTGGCGGGTACACCTTGAAGTCGCCACCGTACACGAACGTGCCGACAGCCCAGGTGGATGAGAAGAACACGAACGACAGCACCACGAAGCACGTGATGAACGAGCGGAACGCCGAGCCGAAGATCTGTGGGAAGCGGCCCTGGATCGTGTAGCCGAGCAGGATGAGCGTGAAGCCCATGATGGTCCAGCCCAAGTAGAACGCCGAGAACGAGATGATCGCGCTGAAGAACACGAGCGGACAGAGGATCCAGAGGCGACGGTTGTACGAGAACTTGTTCCACGGATTCCAGTCCTTCACTTCCTTCGTCAGGTCCTCGATCTTCTTCTTGCCCTCGATGGCTTCCGTGGTCTCGTCCGCGTCCGCACGGGCCTCGACAGCAGCCTCCGCGTACGTCGCGGCGGTCACAGGTCGCAGCGGCGTCTGCTCCTCCTCGGCGATATTGGTGCGGCTGCAGCTGTTGTAGACGTAGCGGAAGAACGTGTAGAAGATCGAGCGGAAGTACTCGTAGCCGCGGTAGCCGATGTCCACAAGCCAGAGGTTCTCTGACTTCTTCTCGTTCTCCATTTCCATGAGCGCGCGCTTCATCTCACGGTGCTGGCGGCGGTAGTTGCTCACGAACTCGCGCATCTTCTGGTTGCGAGAGCTCCAGAAGTGGCAGATCATCCACAGCGCCAGGTATCCAGCGAGCGAGTAGAAACCGGTCTGGATGTAGTCGAGGAATGCTGCGACAGGCGAGAGTGACGCCAACAGGGACGTGACGAAGGTCCAAAAAGTCACGATCTCGAACAGGAGCGGACAGATGATGTCGACAATCACCAGCGTGGAGAAATCGAGCGGTGGGCCATCGAAGCGCGTCTTGTTGAAGATCACGGTCGTGTTCGCAGCCGCCATGGCTTTCTTCCAGCGGTGGGCGGCGGTGCCGTGAGGGTCGATGGTTGGCGCTTGCGCAGCCTCCAGCTCCTGGCTCTGCTGGAACGCAAGCTCCAGCTCCTCGCGTTTCTTGTCTTCAGCCTCCTTGTCCTTGTCGTCAAAAGGGTCGTTGTTGGAGAAGAGTCCGAAGAAGCGGCGCGGAAGACTCGCAACCAAAGTCACAACTTGCTGCCATGCGGCCTTGTCCTCGTCGTCTCCGCGGTACTGGCTCGAGAGCTCCAGGTGCAGGCGGTCGTCCGGCATTTCGTCTCGGTGGCGCAGGTAGTGGATGACGACCGAGAGCGAGAGACGGAACTTGCTCAAGCTGCCTTCGCTCTTGTCAATCGCGTCGAGGAAGAGGCGGCTGGACTCCTCAAAGAGGTACGAGAGCAGAATGAGCGCGAACGGCAATATGCCGAGCAGGAAGATGGCGCGGATGGTGAAGTGCGGGTCCATGCGCGCGCTCGGCAGGAAGATGGCGAAGAAGATCTCCATGAGGAACGTGAAGGAGAACATGAGGATCACCATGAGCACGAGGAAGGAGAAGTAGCCGAGACGGAACTGGCAGAGCGAGCGGTAGAACGCCCACTTGCCCTCCACCTTGGTGAGCTTCTTGAGCTCGGCGCGGCGGCCCACCATCGTCGACATCTTCTCATCGCGCTCGCTGCTCTGGTTGTGCAGCGCCGCGAGTAGCTCGGCGGGCGACTCGTCATGCTTGGGGGACGCGGACGTGCGCAACATGGCGATGCTGCTTGGAGCGGTGCGAGCTCAACGAACGGGCTGTTTCTCTGGGTCGTCTATCCTGTGGCTCTGTGGCGCGCACCGCAAAGTCTCGAATGGCTGGCGAGCCGGATGGATGGCTTGTCACCTGGTTGCCGATGTCAGTAACGGAAAACCTGCGACTTGTGAGCCAAGCCAGAAAGCAGCTGCTCGTTCCCACGTTTCTGAATCACCTAAAAACCCCACAAAAATGGTGCATTTTGTATCGAAAGATCCTGATTTAACCTTTAAAATAATGGATGAAAAACCTCGGTGGCCATTTTGCACAAATCACTTGGCTTCGTTTGAACCCATCTCATCATCATTCTAGTTTATCAAAATTACAAAAAAAGCCATCGTGGTAATGTAAGTACTGTAAAATAAAGATTAACGACACGACCGTTTTCGGCTTGCGTCTGATTGATGTCCAGTGGCGTTATTGCTTGCGTGGCGCTGTTTTTACTCTTACTGTAGTAGAATTACAGCGTAACTCACTCCCGTAATCCGTAACCTCTCATGTTCGCCACACTTCACAACAAATTATTCGACGACGATGCTGCGTCTTGTGGTGACCCGATCAACTGCGCTGCGCTCCGCCGCTGCGTCCCCCTCGTTCTCGCGTGCGCTGGCCACGTCCGCCAGCAGCCGCGTCAAGATCCTCGGCTCCGACGACGCGTACACGCAGATTGCCACGGTGTGTTCGTTGCGCATCTCCACCGGTGCTCTGGATTCGAGCAAAGATTCGTTCACAGTGGACATGTGCGGCTAACAATGGCTCTTTGTTGTTGTTGTGTGGCTACCTGCAATGGCGTTGCCTATCACAGGAAGGAAGCGGCCGCAAGTCGATCGTGTACTTCACGGCGAAGTGGTGCCCTCCATGCAAGATGATCTCGCCAATCTACGATGAGCTCAGGTAATTTCCTCACAATGTGCTTGCTTTTGGTAGTACAATGCTAACGTACCAAATTCTATGACCCGCATTCACATGCAGCGCCAAGTACCCGGAGATCGAGTTCGCCAAGGTGGACGTCGACGAACTGAACGACACGACCTCGAAGGCGGGAGTGCGCGTAAGTGAATCCCCCTGTGCCTTGTCTCACTTTTTTTCATGGATGATCTCTCATGAGCTAACGTGGCGCTATTTGTTTCTGTAGTCGATGCCAACCTTCTTCGCGTTCAACGACGGCAAGCTGCAGCGAGAACTCTCGGTAAGCTCACCTTATGACATCGTATTGATACGTTACACCGCCCGATCTAATCCGCGCTGTTGTGATTTGCAAATTAACAGTTCTCTGGCGCCGATGAAGCTCTGTTGCGCGACAACATCAACCAACTGAACGAACTGTAGATGAAGAACGGATAACAACGACTGAGCCACTGAAAAGCTATGAGACCAATAGCGAAATAACAACAACACAAAACAACGAGATCCATTTCGGCCCAATCCAAAACACACGATTTTCATCAGTGCCGCGGTGCTTGCGCGGTCTTCACCAGCTCCGAGTTGATCGCAGCTGCGGCGGCTTCCACATCGGCAGCTCCGCCAATGGCAGCGATCACAGACACGCCTGCAGCTTCTCCTTCCTCGATGCAGCGCTGGATGCTTCTGTCTTTGAGCGAGAGCCCTCCGATCGCATACACTGGCACATTGAACTGCTGCGCCACGCACGTGCACTCCCGCAGTCCCTCAATTCCGATCGTTTTACCATCGTTCGCGTTGGGCTTGGTGCTCGACATGAACACCGGACCCGCACCCAGGTACGTCGCTCCACCCTCGCATGCTGCTTTTGCCTGGATCCCGTCGCGCACCGTCACACCGATGATCAAGTCCTTGCCTTCCGCGCGGAGCTTTTGCTGCAGCTGCGTGAGTGTCGCGTCTGTCTGGCCGACGTGCACGCCGTCGGCGTCGATCTCGAGCGCGAGCTCCAGCGAGTCGTTCACAATGAAAGGCACGTCGTACTGCTTGGTGATGTGGCGAATCTCCTTGGCGATGTCCAGCAGAAACGGCCTGGCATTAGAGCCGCTGGTGCTGGTGCTGCTTTCCCACTCGCGCTGGAGCTGCTGGTCGGCCTGCAGATCCGCCGCCGAGGGCTTCTGGCGCCACTGGACGAGCCCCGCACCGCCCCGAATCGCCTGCTCCACGATGCGCGCGAGATCCGCCGGCGCCACGCGCTCGCCCACGGACGGCGTGATGAAGTAGAGCATGCGCTGGCGGAGATTCGTCATCCTGTCTTGCTCGCTTGATGATGATTCACGGATGATTCACACACACACAGTCGTATGTCTCACCCTTCATCGATGCAACTCAGGGCTGGCTGCAAGCAACTGCTACGAGTCTGGGGTTCAACCATAGATCGCGCATCAGGCCTTCAGCCACTCATCCAGAGGGGAAACTGAGCCATACCGATCTTGTACCGGTTAAACAATACCTTTGATAATCGTTGATCAGGTAATTGAGCAAGAAAAACCATTATAAGAAGGTTCTTTTTATGTGTTTAGAGCAATCATTAGAGATTATGAAGGCAAGCAAAACTAGGAAGATATGCAAAATAGTACCTGGTTTGGGGCGTTTTTTGCGCCACCACTTGTCGCTTGCACTTGAAACACCAAACAAGACGCAAACAAGCAACGACGTGCACGCAGCTCGTCGCATTCTTGAAAAAGATTCCTGGGACCCACCCACACGCATCAGCAGCAGCAGTAGAAGCAGCGCCGGAGTGAGAAGATGGCGGAGCGACGCGCCAAGTACGGCGCCATCCCCAGCGACAGCGAGGCCAGCACCAGCGTGCACATCTCGGACGACCAGATCAGCCCACTCATGCTGCGCGTGAATAAGACCAACAACACGCTCAAGCCCTGGGAGTTCCCCGGCTGGGGCAACAACGCGCAGACCGTGCCGGACGAGCGCGAGCTCGTCGAGATCCAGGCACACCTCTCGATGGACCACCCGAAGCTCTCCGAGTGGCTCGCGACGGCGATCTGTGGCAACGACATCCTCTCGAGCTGCCTGTACGTGTCGGGCATCGTCGCGTCCAAGGCCGGTTTCCTGGCGCCAGTGGCGCTTTCTGTCGTCGCCGGCGTGCTCTACTTGTACCGGTTCATCTATGGCGAGGTGGTGAACGCGATCCCGCTCAACGGCGGCTCGTACAACGTGCTGCTCAACACTACGACCAAGCGCGTGGCGTCTGTGGCGGCGTCGCTGGCGATCCTCTCGTACATCGCGACGGGCGTCGTGTCCGGCACCTCGGCGTGCAACTACCTGGCGTCGCAGATCCCGAGCCTGCCGATTGTGCCGGCGACGATCGGTCTGCTCTTCTTCTTCGCGGTGCTCAGTCTCATCGGCATCACGGAGAGCGCGCTCGTGGCGCTGGCGATCTTCATCGCGCACTCGATCACGCTCGTGGTGCTCTGCGTGTTCTCGGCCATGTTCGTGTTCAACAACGACTTTGAGATCCTCAAGGCGAACTTCTCGACTGATTTCCCAGACATCAACCTGGCGGGCGACACTGTGACCGGCAACCTCTTCACCGCCGTGTTCTTCGGCACGTCGACCGCGATGCTCGGAATCTCGGGCTTTGAGTCATCCTCACAGTTCGTTGAGGAGCAGGCCGACGGCGTATTCCCAAAGACCCTTCGCGTAAGTCTACTCTATGTGTATGCATGCATGTTGCGTGGCGTCACTGGTAATTTGCGATCACTAACAAACGTATTGCTTGTGCTATTACAAAATGCAGAACATGTGGTGGAGCGTGGCGATTTTCAACCCACTCATCTCACTGCTCTCGCTCGGCGTGCTGCCGCTCTTCGGCCCCAACAGTATCGTCGCGAACAAGGACACTGTGCTCGCGCAGATGGGTCTGGCGGTCGCTGGCGAGCACATGCAGACGCTAGTCGCGCTCGACGCCTTCATCGTGCTCTCTGGCGCGGTGCTGACTGCCTACGTGGGCTTCATCGGTCTCATCCGCCGTCTCTCGAGCGACCGCGTACTCCCGGGCTTTTTGCTCAGCGTCAACTCGCTGCGCGGCACGAACCACTTCATCATCATCGGCTACTTCTTCGTGTCGTCCAGCCTCGTGCTGATCCTCCACGGCGACACGGAGACGCTCTCGGGCGTGTACACGTACGCGTTCCTGGGCCTCATGACGCTCTTCGGCTCGGGCTGCATGCTGCTCAAGTTCAAGCGTCCGGACCTCAAGCGAACCGTGAACGCACCGTGGTGGAGCTGCATCCTGGGTGTTGGCATGGTGATCACGACGTTCCTGGGCAACCTGCTGGGCGACCCGACGGTGCTCACGTACTTCTCGCTCTACTTCCTCTCGGTGCTCTCGCTCGTGTACCTCATGTTCGAGCGCACGTTCATCCTGCGCATCTGCCTCTATTGCCTGCAGCGCATCTGCCCGTCGCGCGGCAACGACAATCGCCGCAAGCACCAGCTGGCGCTCTCGGAGGAAGAAGAGGCAAACGTGCTGCGCACGGGCGCGCGCGGCGGCAAGACGATCGCGCGCTTCATCCAGGAGATCAACGAGCCGGCGGTGTTCTTCTTCTGCAAGCGTCCGAACCTGTCGATCATCAACAAGGCCATTCTGTACGTGCGCACGAACGAGCAGACACACACGCTGTACGTCGTGCACTGCCACGAGAAGGGCGAGCCCGTGCCAGAGGGCTTCGAGGAGACTGTCGCGCTCTTTGACAACATTTACCTCAAGATCAAGATGAACTTTCTGAGCGTCGAGGGCCACTTCGGCCCCGCCATGGTCGAGTGGCTTTCGCGTAAGTACGACCAGCCGAAAAACATGATGTTCATCAAGCAGCCGAACAACGACTTTGCGCACACGCTCGCGTCACTTGGCGGTGTGCGCGTAATCACGGGCTAAGAAGTTGAACGGTCCAGGAGGCTCGCGGGTGGTCGAGGTTACAGGAGTCATATACCCCCAGCCCACCACCAGCAAGCAGCGAGGAGACACATTTGAATATTTTTGATTTTGTTGTTGGGACGACAGTACTTGTAATCAACATTTCTGCTGTCGTCCCATTTCCAGCCTAGTTACGCTGGCCACACACACTGCTAGCTCAATATAAACGCTTTCATTGAAAATGCATCTCCAGCGAGGCGACACCTTCGATTATCTATTAAGCAAGAAGTCGAGGTGATAAGCAGGTGACGCCTCGTCGACCGTGGTGCTGGCGGCTCCAGTTGGACCCTTTCTCCAATATGCGAAAGAGTCCCTCCAAGCGACAGAAGTCCCGCTAAGTAAGCTGGAGGCAGCGAACGTTGACTTGGGCAATGATAGTGATGCTGTGATGGAAAGAAGAATCACGGAACCAGAGCTCTTCGCTTGTGAGCTGCTGGAAAGAAGATCTCGCAACCTCGTCATGCGCGAGGGACTTTTCAGAAGGGGCTGGCTGAATAGAGGAGGAGGAGGAGGAGGAGGAGGAGGAGGAAATTCAAGTTGGAGAGACACTGGTGGCGGTGGAAAGCCTGCTGCCCGAAAGAGGGTTGAGAGGGTGAGGGCTCGAAGAGAGACCGCCGACTCATGTCGCGCCGACATGTGCAATGCCACACGCCAAAATGTCTCCCACCCATTAGGTCGCTTTGTGAAGTTGTGACGGTGAGACGTGGAGAGATGACTGAAAATCCTTCGTGGAGGCGACTGTTCGATAGATCGGAAGCGATCATGGCGAGGCACAAGATTAAGATCTTTAGTCACATGTATCTGCAAAATGAGTTCGGTTCAGCCAAAGTGATGGATACTGGGAAGCTGCATCCTGTTCTTCTGCTGTGTGTTATGCAACTCAGGGCTCTTTATTGGTGATACTTAAATACCGCTCTTAGATAATATACAGATGACCTTCTTTTTAACTTAGTTGCTCTACTCCATGATCGTCGGTAGCAGGGCAAACTTCCTGTGTCGACGAAACTCCTGGTTGTGGAAGCGTGCCTCCTGTTCTTCCAGCTTCTTCACGCGCTTGGCCGCGGAAGACAAGTGCACCTTGCGAGCGCGCGAGCGCTGGTCCGATCGACGCGGGCCGTTGCCGCCCGAGATGCTTCCTCGAGAGAAGTTAAGCAAGTCGTTACGCATACCTCCCGCCGCACCAGGGTCCGAGAAGCGGCCCGCAGACGACTGGGTCTGGAACTTCACGTTCTCCCAGTCCGACAAACTGTTAGGTCGCGCTGGGACGTCCTCGTTCCAGGACTGGGTGCGAACTTTCCGCTCAGCCTTCTTCTCTTTGTTGTAAGCCAGCAGGTTCGGCATCGTCTTCAGCTTGGCTTTCAGCACGCGGCCTTCCATCTCGATCGCCGATATCCTCTCGCTCGGGCGCTCCTCTGTGACTGTGTTTCGATCTTCCGATGGACCGTTGTTTTCACATTTTTGGTTGTTGGCATTGCTGCTACTACTGGCGCGCGCATCTTCCAGACCTTCGATGCCGCTAAGTCTGTCAAGGCGACCTGGAACAGACGCTGGGATCCTGGCACCTACAGGAGTCATCGACGGTCTGTCGTCTGGACCGGATGAGAACTTGGTGTACAGCTCGATCTCAGAATCGCTCATGTTGACGTTCAGGAACGAATACCGCATGTCGTTGACCATGAGGAACTGGTCCATGAGCGGTCGCGTCTGGCAGGTCATGCTCTCCTTGCACGTGCGCGCGTGCTTGGCGACAGCGTCCAGGAACGAGTTCAGCCCGACACGACGCGTCTCGAGCGTCGACTCCTTGAGGTTGCCGAACCACTTGCGGTGCGGGAACTGCACGAAGCACGTGCGCTTGGCCATGATGGAGCAGTGGTCGCACATGTCACCCTCCTTGATGGCGCCCTCAAGCTTGATGCGCAGCTCGCGGAACTCCGAGTAGCGGCGGTACACGGTCCAGTTGAGTCCGGGAGAGCGTTCGTCCGAGACGCGGATGATGAACTGCGTGTACGAGTGCGCGTTCGTGGCCGTGGGCTTGGCCACGTGCGCGATGGACGTGTGCAGCACGCTCGGGTTGTGCACCACCATCGTGGTTTGCGTGCTGCTGCTCGGGTTCGCGCACGTTCGCGTGCTATTTATTTCGTTCGGGTCTGCTGCTGCGCTTGTCGAGACTCGATGCGCACGATCGCAGGGGCTGCTGTTTGCTGTAGCTGTTTGCTGCTGCTGTTGCTCGGATATGGGAATGCGGGCGGGGCTCTGTGCGCCAGCCTGCGGAAAGTGAAATGAAAGAACTGGGCTGGCAGGCGGGGCGAACGAAAATGGAGGTAACCTAGACAAGCAGATGTGAGTGCTCAGGCTTTCAGGCGTGGTCACGCTCAGCCAGAAAACAACGTGGGAAAGGGGAAGAGCAACGACGGACGTTTTCTATTCGCGCAAATCGGCGTATCAGGAATAGGGGAAGGGAGGGTCAACGCACGGCAAATCTTCCCGCTTCGCGCTGCGGAAACCCTGTATATATGCATACCCTCCTAAACACGAAATGTGGAGTAATTACGCAATATTTCTTTTGTAAGAGGGCATACAACCATAAAGGTGAAAATCGTCAGTATTTGTAATCCAATGTATCGTTTTGTAGAGGGTATATCTAAATATCGACGAAATGAAGCCTGTGAAAGCTGATTGATCTCGGCAAATCTGTCTGGTGACGCAAAGACCGACACTCAGCTGTTTGTTCGCTGAAAGTGGAGAGGAGACTGGCTCCTGCATGGTAATTGTGTCGGTGGTCTTTACACTTTTGGCTTTCTGTGACGAAGGCGCGCGCGCGCAAGAGAGAGAGAGAGAGAGAAAGAAAGAAAGAAAGAGAGAGAGCTGAAAGTGGCCAAGTGCTTGCGCCAAAGTGATCCGAAGGAGCTGCAGTTCGTGAATGGTCAGGTGAACAACGGCGGCAACAATAACCTCCTGGTTTGCGTCTCGGCAAGGGACTGTTCCAACAACAACAGCAAGACAACAGCAAGCAAGCACGGCGCTACCGCCACCTGGTCGGCAAACAGCAACCAGTTGGTTTGATGTCAGGCACATTGTGGGTGGATTGGGCGGGAGATATACACCCCAACCCCTAATCGGTTTCCTCTTCTTCAACTCTTCTGCTTCTTTTTCTCTCCTTCAATCAACACCGGAGAACCCCGAGAACAAAGCTAGCGACACGAGTTTGCGAGATATCTGGCGTATATGTCCGGATGAAAAAGCGATAAACTGACTTTTTCTACGCATTTTTTACGACAAGCCCAGCCCGCTTCGCAGTACACCAACTTCTAGACTCAAGCAATCGCCTTCGATCGACCTTCGAGCTATACAAGTTGCTGAGCACGGACACCCAAATGCTGCAAGCTCATATACTGCAACAATCATATGTATTTTTATGTTCATAAATCTGTGCCTTCAGCCACGCGTTGATGACTTTTGGGCTATTGGGTACATCCATCATCTTCCTCCTGGCAAGTCAGCAGTCTGTCTGTCAGTCTGCTTCTGAATCTCAGAGTGAATGATTGTCTTCTCTCTGAGTTTCTTTTGGTGCGATAGCCACAGCCTGCTTTACAGCCTCCGTTGTCGTGGTCTCGATGGGTGCAGAGAGCGCGGGAGAGGACGCCATCGCAGCTCAAGCACCAGGCTGATGATGCCAGAACGCCATGGCCGTTTGTTTGATTCTCTTGGGTGAGGTGACGACGCCTTTTGCATTGCGCAGGCGGCTTCGCTCTTCTCTCAAATGAAGGTCGAGATTTGAGTCGTTTGTGAGATTGCAGAGTCTCCCGTTTCGATGAACTACAATCACACCTGCAAGGCGGCTGAAATGACGGCATTTCAGCCACCTTCCCACCTTCGCCTGCTCTCTACAGAAGAGTCGTACAATTTATTCATTTTACGCCAGGCTCTGTCCAAAATCCCACGCTCCTCATCAGCAAGTTGGTATGAGCGGGAGCTATTCTGATTGCATTATATGCGCTTTGATGCGTCATGTGCATTGTACTAACGCGCATTGCGATTGTATCGTGTTGTAGACTGCCAGCGACCGCCTCTCTACTGTCAGCAAGGTGACGCGGTCGAGTTTTTGCTCCACAAGCACGACAAGTCAGTCTTAAACGAGCAGCTCCAGCTGGATCGCATCGCGGATTCTGCGATCGCGCTTTTCGCGATGACAACGACGATCTCGCGCGCATTGTCGGCACTGATCCGCAACATCGAGTCGGCCGCGCACGAACAGTAGCTCGCGGTGGTGTACTGCGACATGGCGTCGGACAAGATCAATACGCTACTCGGTGCGCTCAAGAATGGCATGAAGCTCGACGACCCTCTGAGCACAATCGCCGATGAATTACTCGCACACGAAAAGTACATCCCGAGCGACGCGACTGGCGTCAACCTGTAAGCCGAGCAGCGACTACACACAACACATTTGCACCTCTAAACGGGTGTCATCGTGTATGCAGCCATTTTCCTAGCCATCTGTCTTTAGCCATATCCCAAGACAACAGTCACAACGATAATCCTCGCAAAGTTGATTGGGCAATTCAAGACACAATTTCGACTTACGTTTGTTAACCTGTTCAAAGCTGAACCACCATAAAGGCGCTGGCGATACAGGCTCATTCAAAAGAAATTTGGACGAAGATCTGTCCACAAACTGGTAAAGCTGGCTCGATGGCGATGGTGCAGATTGGTGTCGAACATGATCTGCGACGACGACACCACCACCCCATGACCAGACTGTTGTTTCTTCGCCCGTTTCATGCTCGACTGCTCTGGTGGCCGGACACCTCCGAACGTCTTTTAGTACTCTGCAATTTCTTCTGTTGGTTTTGTTCCTTGAGGACGGCATTCAATAGACTGATCTCTAGCTCTTGAGCCTTAATATTGATCGCATACTGGCTGCACACTGTGTCGCTTTCCAGGATTTCGCTTGTAAGTCGCTGGTTCTGCTTTGATGTCCACATTTCGCTGAAGTCCTTAAGGAACCACTCCGTAAGCTCTACGTATCCCTGCTGGATAACTAGTATCTCTTTACTCACTAACGAATGATATGACCAATTTAAACTGCCATGAGCTAAAATGTCTCGATCTACAATAACAAACTTGTTGTGCATCATAAAGGTAGACCTGAGGCTTACTTTAACATCAATGTCTGCATCAAGTAGCTATTGCACGAGGCTGCCGCGGCATTTTATCATCTGGTGATCAACGACGACGCTCACCGCAGACTGGTCATGGTTTCTCTGCGCTCGAAACCTGTTTCGGGCTGCGATGACTGCTCGAACGATTTCTGCGCGAGTGGTCACATACTGAACGATCATAAGAGAGGTGGTAGCGCCGTTGATGAGTGCAAGAACGCGGTCGAGGTGCGCGCGGCTCTCGTTCTCTTGTGGGAACGAGAGCACCTCGGTGACGGGTTTGGGCGCTTCTGGCTGCGAGCGCTTGCTCGACACCAGAACCGTGAGGCAGCGCCGCATCTCCGCGATCCACAGCAGTTCTTTCTCGTTGGGGACCCGCAGTGGCTGCCTCTTCTTCTGTCGCTCTCTCTCTCTTGACGAGTGCATTGACAAACGCACTCGTCACGCTGTACAGGACAGCCATGTGTACGACGTACATGCCGCCGTACAAAACGAGCAGCAGAATGCAGCGCCTCGTGTGTGGAGACACGAGGTCCTCTGGCGCCTTCGCCGCACCCTTCTTTTGCGTGGTCTTCATGGGGTGGTGATGGGCAGTGGGTGGCGGGGGCGGAGAGGTCAAGGAGGTCAGGAGGCTCTAAAGGGAGTAAAAGTGTCTGAGTGCTCAGAAGAGATGGAAATGGCGACCTGTGCTGTACGATGTTGGTCATCATGAGCGTATGTATCGCCTTGAATTACCCATACCCAAAGTCTTCAGAGTAGATGCACGCAAACACCAGTTTTTTCCAAGGTTGATTGCTGCCTCCAATTTTTCAAGAGTTTTCTCCCTCACACTTTTTTCATGCGCGCTTTGTGTCAAACGTGGTCTCTCTTCCCCCATGCCCATGAACTGTGAGCTCTGCTGACAAAAGACTCCCTCTCTCTCTTCCGAAGACTCCATCACCATGAACTCACTTCCTGAAAATCTCCACTCCAAAGTGGGTATGGGTATCTCTCTTTTTGTCTCGAGTGCTAGTTTCGTTCAAATATCTTTTCTCTCGTTCTCTCTCCTCGATTTCCCCTCGATTTACTCCGCCGCCCGGTACAAGAGTAAAGCACTTGAATAGACCAGCGGCAGATCCAGATCATCTCACTTGTCGGCACTGGTGGCCTCCGAGTCCGCCGCCAACGGGTCCGGAATGATGTCTTCGAGCTTCTCCAGCGCCGTGGCTTGCACCGCGTGGAGCCGCTTCTCCTCTTCAAACGCGTCCTGGAATTCGCGCACGATCTTCATGAGCAGCTCTTTCTTGATGTTCACGTTCGCAAACACGTGCGCGGCGTCGTAACCAGCCTCCACGCACGAAATGTAGACCGCAGCGTACGCGACCATGAACGGAGGGTGCAGGATAATGATGTCGGTGCGGTACGAGTACTGCACCAGTTGCCTGTTGAAAGGTTTGAAGTGCGTGGGTTGAATTTTAGATAAGCATTGGTTCATCAATGAATGCGATCCAATTAAGAGCGAGGGGATCGTTATCTGACTTACCAGGCGAACTGGAGGCACTCTTCATGGGTTTCAAACTCGTCCAGGAACCTGTTTGTTTAGAAGTGATGCACCAAGTTAGATAATAACACTCGTTTGGATGTGCTTGCTTCGGTCCACAGGTCAGACACACTAAGGTTCGAGACAACATCTCACTTACTGGAGAAGCGAGGGGAACGGGTGGTGGAGGATAAGGTCGAACTGGAGCGCTTCCACGACGTAGAACTCGCACTCCAAGATGTCCTTGTCCTGGAATGTGTACATGGCTTCGTCTTCGTCCACGCCGGCTGTGCGTCGTCAAGATGACATTGGGAAGCTGTTAGCATCGACTAGGCGGTTCATTCATGCACAGTGCATTTTCACAAATCACGTACTCGTCGTGTAGTGATGAAGCACCGACGCGACCGTGGCGAGCGAGAGTTGGCTCTCTTCAACTTTCGACGCGAGGAAAAACACCGTCCCTACCACCAAATGCGGGTCAAAGTTCACGAAGCTCTGTCTGCATTTGGCAAAGCGAAAACACACAGGAGCAAGTTAATGGCCCACCCAAAGAGGGTGTCTTTGTGAATAACAGCACATCATGCATGCACTGCTTACGTCTGGTAGAAGCGCCGATAGAACATGATCGCCGTATAAATAATGATCTGGCGCACCCGCAGCCGTGGTCCGATCTCCTCCAGTACTGCTTCCGTCCATCCACACACACAAGAGCGTGAGTAGACGCATAGCATCACCATGTAGGTGACATGTTATAAGCGCACGCACGTGAGATGTTGGCGAGGTGAATGCTGTCAATCTCGTCTTCGGTCAGGTACTTGCGATCCAGCGGATTCCGCTTGCGCAGGTCGCTCTTGGTCACATCTTTCATCCAGTACAAGCTGCGAGACGCACACAGAGAGAACAGCGGCGTAAGTACGTGTTGGCAGATCCAACCCGCGCCGAAGAATAGCGCTCACGACGCGCTGGCACCGCCACTCACTAGTGCGTCGAATGCCAGAAGTTCATCCCCATGGTGCCCGCCCGCCTTGAGCCCTTTTTCAGTCCCGCTTTCCTGTTTGTCCAAGGAAACGTGCTGCGAGTACTGCAAACACTCGTATACTGGACTCAGAGCGCTGTATTCGATGCGGGCTTGTAATCGGAGCAAATGTTGACTTCTGAACAAAAGCGCATTTTGCAAAGCCACGCAACAGGAGTCAGAAGAATGCTCACGCAAACATGATATGATACAAGATACGACACGACAAAGGTGAACGCTTTCGCATTGATCCCAAGAGGACACTCCATGCATCCAATCAATCATTCAATTCAATCCATCAGCTGCTTGCTCGCTCAATTGCTCGCCTCGCGGATGGTTGGTTTCTAACTACAAATCGCGGTCTAGCTCCTCATCGTCCTCGTCTAAAATCTTGGAGAACTTGGACTCCTGGTCGTCGTCGTCTTCGTCTAACATCTGCGAGAGCTTCGACTCCTGGTCGTCGTCGTCTTCGTCGTCCTCGTCCTTGAGCAGGTCATTGAGGTCCGGCACCTTCACCTTGTCGATGTTGTCCTGGTCCTTCTGCGAGATGTCGCTCAGCAACTTGCCGCTGTAGATATCGTCCGTGAACTGCTTCGTGAGCTCCATGTAGTCGTCAAAGTCCGTTGGCTGGTTCTTCACCCACACGCAGAACACGGCAAAGGCGATGATGGCGGCGAGACGGTAGATGCGCTCCGAGGCCTCCGTTGCGCGCAGCGAGTAGAGAGGGCGGAACGAGTCGGCCACGGAAAGGTCGTCATCGAAGATGTTTGGCAGGAACCAGTACTCGTAGCCGAACATCCAGAGCGCGAAGAAGATGAGCAGGCGGACGACCACAAACACTGCAATGAAAATCAAAAACGTCACGGACAGGTACCAGGCCGCGAGCTTCGCCCACTGCGGCCAGATGGGGAAGCACACCACCACCAAGAAGCCGATGATCAGCAACGCCGTCAAGATGTTGCGTAGCGTCTTTGGGCCTTCGTACATCCACGTGTAGTAGCCCTCTGGAAGGAAGTCGTGATTGGCGCTAGGAGTCAGCAGCTTTCTGTTCTTTGCGTCGCGGTCCGAGCGGTGGATGTAGCCGTTCTGCACCAGCGCGTGACCGACCGAGCGCACTTCGTCTTTGCTCGTGAGCTCCGGGAAGAGCTTCTTCGCGGCCGAGCTCGAGAGCAAGAAGGACGCGAGCTTGTCACCTCGGAAGTACTCTACGCGCTTGCCGATCTCGATGGCTTGGCGCACAGGCATGCCCTTGCGGCCGCGCAGCAAGTCGGCCATCTTGCGGGCGCCTGCCTCACTTTCCCATGGCTTGTCGGCGGTCTGTTGTTGGGATACACAGCAAGATGCAATAGAAGTTAGCGAATCGTGCGTGAGGCAAAGACGAGAGAGCGAGGCGCATGTGCATGCGACAGCGAACGTACAGAGGAGGGCTTGTCCGTGGCTTGTGCGTCGCTCATGATGCTGCTGCTGCTGCTTCCTGCTTGTTTCTCCACTTGGCGTTTGATCTTTCGGACCGGTGACTGAAGTGAAGGAAAAAGGGAGCCAGCGGTCCGTTCCCATAGTAAACGTTCCAGAATGGTGATGACTTGTTTTCAGTATGCCTGTCAGCTCTCAAGCAGCAACCGTCGCAGCGATAGAGCAAGAGTTTGCGACCCCGCCAACCTGCAACACACTGACGTGGCTCTCGCTCGCTCGTTTGGTCCAAAAGCGTGTCTAAAAAGGCACTTTGTACACCAACACAATAAAACCAAAATGTTTTTGTAAAATGGTTTTCATCAGCAAAACAATGCCTTTTTCCAACAACATCTCACCATATACTTTGTTTGTAAAAACTGTTTTGTTTAAAACAAAGAGTGCAATAACACCTCCCATCCTTCTTCCAAAGAAGCGCAGTGAGATTGGCTTGGAGAAGCAAGAAGCGCCTTCACGCCCCCCTCGTCGCTCTCTCGTCTCCCTCCGAATGGCGGAAGTGGCACGCCCGAGAATGCTCTTCGCCGGCGCCGGTGCGGCCATCCAGTTTCCGCTCAACCACACGCGCTCGCCCAGCTCTTCAGCATCCGCTGCGGCAGCGGCAACGGCAACGGCAACGCCTTCGTCCGAAGAGACCGAGAACGCGTACCTAGTCACACCGGCATCGCACATTGGTCGTGTGGTCACGGGCGTCGTGTTCGTAGCGCACCAGACCCGACTGCTCAACCGAGAGTTCTCGCAGTACGCGGCGTCGCAGAACGGCAGCGTGGTGGACGTATTTGGGCTTGCGTCCATCTCATTCGCCGACAAACTGGCGGAACAGGGCTACAAGGTGCTCGTACTCAACGTGTTCAATGACAAAGTGAAAGCGGGTAGCGACGTCGTCGCCGAGCAGATGCGAATCGTGGAGCAGGCAGCTCTGTACCTGAAACAGAAGCAGGACATCCAGCGCGTGGCTCTGTGCGGGTTCGGCCCCGGAGCCGACCTCGCGATCAAGATGTCGATTGAGAGACCTGCGCTGCTGGACTGCTCGATCATGATGTGCCCGGACGGACAGCTGGCGTGGACGAAGCCCGAGGACGCGCCGGCCCCCGCGCCGATGTTACTGCTGGTCGGCGACAGGAACCCTTTCTCCAGATCCGACGCCGTATGTATTGTTTTGTGTAGCCTTTTGTGTGTCATGCACTTATTTACCTCATCGCTTGCTCACATCTAACGATCTCTGATTATGTGTATGACGGATGTAGTTCCAGCAGCTTATCGATACATTCGCGGTGGACAGCGGCGCGGCGAACTCTCCGGTCCTGCGCAGCCGCGTGTTCCCCAACCAGGACAAGGGCTTTGCATTTTCCTACATCACCAACGAAGATGCCGCCACGCAAGCCATCGCGGAGATCCTCGACTGGCTCGTCACGCACTTGCACCGCTTTCGTGCCGCGGCAGGCACGAGCGACGCCGATCCTTGGTGCGTGCATAAATGACGAACTGGAAGGGAATATCCTCCTGATACTAACGCGATTATGTTGTGTGGATGCTTCGTTTCAGGTGGCCGCAAGGACGCAACGGTCCGTTTTTCAACGTTGGTCTCAAGACATGGCAGGACACACGAGCGCAATGGATCACACAGACCCAAGCGCGGTATGGTGGTGATTTTTTTTAATGCTGCTATTTGAAATGGGGCGAGAAGCTCATATTGATGTGTGCATGATGATCATTTGTTTTGCGATAGACCTCCGGTGCCGCCGCCAGTGTCGAGCCACCTGCTCTTCGACGGCCTGTCGTCCGTTCGCCGCACGTTTGAGCTGCCGCAACGGATGCGCTTAGCAGACGTGATTGAGTTGTTTGTGGAGATCTGGGACGTCCAGCAATAGTAAAAGAAAAGGCGCCAGTCCACACACTAATCCACCTGCAGCAATCCACCACCCTCCTCTCCTCTCTCCATCCTACGCTCCGAGTTATAGTTGATCTCATGACATGGAGCTCCAATGTTGTTGTTGTTGTGTGTGTGCTGGAGGCTAAAAATATGGTGCTGCGTGTAGGTCTGCGGCGCTGGAAAAAGAAAGCAAAACGAATGCGAGTGGCTATTGAAACGACAGGAAAAAGAGCTCTAAATGCAATCCGCGAGAGAGAGAGGTCCCGCCGCCCTCAAGGAGCGCCTTGAGAGTGAGAGCCAAGCGACAAGCGATCGGAGGTGCGCTGCGGCGAATGCGCCATGAGCAAGCTGCTGGACGCGCATGGCGACACGTCGAATGATGCCAAGCTGCTGGACGACCCGTCCCTGGAGGCGACCTCCCTCGAGACGCTCGAGAGCGACTTCCAGGAGGTGCTGGCGGAGCTGGAGGGCGACAAGAGTCTTGAGTGGTTCCGGCTCGAGTACGAAAAACTGCACCGCGCGCTCAAGAAGTCCAACAGCCAGGAGAAGAAGCTGATCAAGAAGTGCCGCAAGCTCAACGCGGAGATCATCAACACTGCGACGAAGGTGCAGACGGCGCTCAAGCTCTCGCAGGAGGACTAAGCGAGCATCGCGTTGCTGAAGAAGGAGATGGAGAAGGCGTAGAAGATGGTGGACGCATCGCACGAAAAGGAAATCCGCGCGAAGGAGATGATCCGGATCCACGAGATGCAGAAGAAGGTGAACGAGGGCGAGAACAAGCTCAAGCAGCAGCAGCAGCAGCTCTGCGAGGCCGTACGCAGCGAGCGCAACCTCTATAGCAAAAACCTGATCGAGAGTCAGGACGAGATCGCCAAGATGAAGCGCAAATTCAAGATCATGAACCACCAGATCGAACAGCTTAAGGAGGAAGTGTCCGCCAAGGACGTCGCGCTTGTGAAGGAGCATTTCGACCACCAGAAGGTTGAAAAGCAAAAGGAGCAGCACAAGAACGAGCTGGCACGACTGCGAACGCTATTGGCGACCAACGAGGAGACGATCAACAACCAGGACGCCGAGATCCGGAAGCTCACGACGATGATCCACCGCATGGACGAAGAAGCCCTCGAGCAGCGAAAGGAGTACGACCAGGTCATCAATGAGCGCGATATCCTGGGTACGCAGCTGATCCGTCGCAATGACGAACTCGCATTATTGTACGAGAAGCTCAAGATCCAGCAGTCGATGCTGAGCAAGGGTGAAGCGCAGTACCAGGAACGCATGCAGGACATCCGCGTGCTGAAGCTCAAGATCACGGATCCCAAGCGCGAGCTGTACATTGCCAAGCACCAGGTTGGCCAGCCGGACGAGCTCAAGCGCGAGGTGTATCACCTGCAGCGTGAGCTGTTGCAGGAAAAAACCAAAGTCAAGGCGCTCTCGGAAGAGCTCAAGAACCCCATGAATGTGCATCGGTGGAGGAAACTCGAAGGCAGCGACCCAGCGACGTACGAGTTGCTGCAGAAGATTCAAACGCTGCAGAAGCGGTTGATCCAGAAGACCGAGGAAGTGGCGAAGGATCTGATCAACCAGGAGAAGGAGAAGCTGTACCAGGAGCTCAAGACGATCCTGGCTCGCCAGCCGATCCAGAGATCGCCAAGCAGCTGAGCTGGTACCAGCAGGTCGTACGAGAGAAGGAGAAGCAGCTCAAGAGTCTGCTGAGCGAGCAGAACATGTTCCAGTCCAAGGAGAACGAGCTCAAGTTCGAGATTGAGCGGCTGGCGCGGGAGCTGCACGAGTTCAAGCGCAAGTACTACAAGAAGCTGGAGGAGAAGATGAAGGAGAAGAACCCCGCGGTGGTGACCAGACAGCCACTGGCGCCCCAGGTTGCGTCTGGAGCGCCGAGTCAGTACCAGCTCCTGAATCTCTCTGGCAGCAACAACGGCAACACCAACAATAGCAATAGCAGCACGTCGACCAAGCCCACGTCCAATCGAGCAAACCCGACCGAGGCGCAGCGGCAACTCGCGATTGCGTCCTCAAATCGCTTCGTTGGTGGCGGCTTCAGTCTAAACCAATAACAGAGAGATACTTTATTTTTCCAACAGCATGGTCCATTTTGACGAGAGCTTTGGGGAACATAGTTTGAAGGTATCATGGCACTGAACGACAACAACAACAACAGCAAACAACCACTGGCGCTTTCAAATGAAACGCAAAGCATATAATGTTGGATTTGTTTCAACGCAGTACCTGGCGTTTTACAAATTCACAATCCACGGGGTTAGGCAGGCAATCAGTCACCTCCTTGACGCTTACAACTCATCCTTCTCATCAACAACCGGTTCGTCCAAGTTCTCCGCCTCCTCTTCCTCTTCGTCTACGGCGGCAACTTCCTCTTCGACTGGCACTTCGATTTCTGGCTCCAGCTCCAAGTTCTGGATGCCCATGCTGCCCTTCATGATGCGGTAGACGCGAGACGCAAAGTGGTCGAAGTCGTTCATGTCGAAGCCAGAGTTCACCAAAGCCGCATCGTACAACAACCACGCCAAGTCCTTCGTCTCTTCGTCGTCCGGCTTGCTCGCAACCAAATCGTTGAGCTTCGTGATGATCGGGTGGCGAGGGTTCAGCTCCAGGATCGCAGAACCTGCACCGGTGCTTGGAGCGCCGTCGCGATTAGCGAACGTCTGCGCCTTCATGATTCGCTGCATGTTTGCAGAGTATCCCCACTGAGACGTGACCATGACAGCCGGAGAGTCAACGACACGCTGCGACATCGTCACCTTGGAGATCTTCTCAGCGTACAGCTTCTTGAGTCCCTCAGTAAGCGTCTGGAATTTCTCAGCGTACAGCTTGTCGCGCTTCTCCACGAGCTTCTCGTCTTCGTCGCCGAACTTCACGCCCTCCTTGGAGATCGACGTGAACTTCTTGCTCTCAAACTCGGGCATGTGCTGCACCGTGTACTCGTCCAGCGTATCCACGAGGTACAGGACTTCCAAGTCCTTCGTCTTGATCTTCTCCAAGAAAGGAGACTTCTTGCACGCTTCGATGCTCTCGCCAGCAATGTAGTAGATCGAGTCCTGCCAGTCCTTCATGCGCGACACGTACTGGTCAAGAGAAATCCACTTGCCATCGCTCTTGTTCGACTTGAAGCGCAAGAGCTTCGCCAGCTTGCCGCGGTTCGCAGAGTCGTCCATGACACCGAGCTTGATGTTCTTGCCGAACGACTCCCAGAACTTGTCGTACTCTTCATTCGTCTCATCATCGTCCTCTTCTTCGTCAGTCTTCGCGGCATCCTTGTCTTTCTTCTCGGCAGCGTCTGATTCTTCTTGGTCGTCGTCATCGTCGCTGTCGTCACTCGCTTCGCCGCCTTCTTCTGAGAGCTTGCGGAGCATTTCCAGGACCTTGCGCACTAACTTCTTCTTCATGACGCGAAGAATCTTGTTTTCCTGCAACGTCTCGCGTGACACGTTGATCGGAAGATCGTCCGAGTCCACTACACCAACGATAAAGTTCAAGTACCGCGGTAGGAAGTCTTCAAAGTCATCCGAGATCAGCACTTTGCGGACGTAGAGCTTGATGTCAGCGTTCTTGTTCTCGAAACGAGAGTACAGGTCGTGCGGCGCTTTCCCTGGGATGTACAGAATGGACTTGAACTCGATCTCGCCCTCAGCCTTGAAGTGGATCCACGTCAGTGGGTCCTGGGTGTCCTTGTGCAAGGACTTGTAGAAGCTGTGGTATTCGTCATCCGAGATGTCCTCCTTCGGGCGGGTCCAGATGGCCTTCACGTCGTTCACGCGCTCCCAGTTCCACATCGTGCGGGTCTCCGTGCGGGTCTTCTTCTCTGGGGTCGCCTCTTCTTCCTTTGCCTCGAGCTCTTCACTATCGTCAGTCTTGTCAGCTTCAGTTTCCGTTTCTGGCTCAGTAGCTTCTTCTTCAACTTCGTACGTCTCGGTCGAGCTCGAGTTGACAAAGATCGGGAACGTGATGAACTCGCTGTAGCGGGACACCAGGTTCTTCAACTTGTCCTGGCTCTGGAACTCCTTGGCGTCGTCCTTGAGGAACAGCGTGATCTCAGTGCCGCGTCCGAGCGTGTTTCCGCGTGGGTCCTTCGCGACCGTGAACGAAGCATTCGCATCCGACTCCCAAATGTACTGGTCGTCAGCGTTGTTCTTCGAGATCACGCGCACGCGATCGGCGACCAAGTAGACCGAGTAGAAGCCGACGCCGAACTGTCCAATGAGGCCAGAATCGCCGTTCTTCTGCATCATCTCCACGAAGTTGGCCGTGCCAGACTTGGCGACCGTACCCAAGTTCGCCACGAGGTCTTTCTTCGTCATGCCGACACCGGTATCGCGGATCGTCAGCGTCTTGGCGTCCTTGTCGAAGCTGATGCGGATGTCCAAGTCCCTCACCTTGCCGAGCAGTTTGTCGTCGGAAAGCGCGAGGAAGCGGATCTTGTCGAGCGCATCGGACGCGTTCGAGATGAGCTCGCGCAGGAAGATCTCTTTCGTCTTGTAGAGCGAGTTGATGAGGATGTCCATCAGGCGGGATACCTCGGCTTGGAACTCAAACTGTTCGCCATTCACGTACGCCTTGTCAAGCTCATCGATGGACAAACTCGACTCTCTTCTGTAGAACAGTTTGTATCAGATAAACCACGGTGTAAGTGCCAAGATCCACTACATGCCAAGTGCTGCATACATCATGCAAAACCAGCGATTGACGCACGTACCCGACGACGCCCTCGGTCTCGAAGGACACCTCCGCGTTGGTGCCAATGCGCACGCCCGAGTGGCAGAACGCGAGCGCCACCACCACCAGCAGCCACAGTCGCGCGCCGCCTCGCTGCTTCGCCATCGCTCCTCCTGTCTTCTTGATTGCGCTGGTTGCTCTAGTTGCTCTTGCTGTTGTTGACTTGAAAGCCAATTCAAGAATGACAATCAAGAGATTGACTGCATGGGTGCACCACGCCAAAGGCGATGACAGCTAAGAGCGCTTTGGTCGGACAGACCCAAATTAACGTTCTGTGGATACCTAAATCAAAAAGCCGCCAAAGATCGAAAGATTGGATTTTCTTCCAGATTCGGATATACCCTAGTTTCAGTAAAGAGTTGGGGCAAAAAATACCTCGTTTTATGTACAAATGCCTCCTTTTACGTTCCGAACACTAGTTTGCGGGTGATCTTTTGTTGTTTTGGGCTGCGCGTTGGTTCGTGATGGAAACGGATTTTGGATCTCCTTTGTGCCCTTCATATAGGAAATCCGAGCCAAAAGCCATGCCTTTTTTCAAGCACGGCCGACCGACCACGTGGACGTAGACGACGACCAGACCGGTCGGTTCTAGAATTCCATCGGATCAGATTTCAGAGGGTCAAACCAACTCAAGTGAGCCAAAAGGAAACGGCTTCACATTTTTTGAACACATGAGCAGCAAGATGCGCGTGGCGGCGTCGGGACTGCTGCTGCTGCTACTGCTGGCGGTCGATCTTCCGCAGGCGCGGGCGTGGACCAGCAGGTGCGCAAGCCAAACGAGAAACGAGGAGAGCCACGCGCCCCACTGCCTGCTGACTGACTGGTTGACTGACTGACTGAGACGCACGCGCTGCTTCTCATACTCCTGCTGGTGTGCATACGAATGAAGATGGGATCACTCCAAGAAGTTCATCGCTGCCGGTCACCCGCAGCTCAACTGCGGTGGCACCATGCAAGAAGCGTCCTGCTGCAGTACGTGGAATTTGGACCGGTGCTGTAGCTGCGCAGTGTTTTGACATCGTGATTGTGAATGAATGCCTCTTTGCTGCAGTCTGCAAGTCGATTGTGCACGAGATCGAAACCCAGTTGAACAGCACGGAGGTGAGCGGCTTCAAAGTGTTCATTTAGGTCTGTATCACGCGTGTGCTAATCGATTGCTTAATGTACTGTGATGATGCTGACACAGAACGATTATGAACTGGACGTCGTGTATCGCATCAGCGAAGAGAAAAAGAAAGTCAAATTCTCGCGCAGTGAGGTGAGCGAGCTGCAGCCTCGTTCGTGACTGGGAGTCGAACGAATTGTATTCTAAATGGCGGTTGTGTGCGGCTGTAGACTCGAATCCTCGAAGTCCTGGACGATGTCTGCGACTCGATCCCTTTGAAGCTGCCTTCCACCACCAAGAAGAGCAAGAACATTTTGAACGAAGCGGTACGAGCGTGTGTCTGTTGTGTAGATTTTATCTCTTTTTATCGGTGTTGGCGAGTTGGGGCTGAAGTTTGCTGCTGCTTTTGCCTTACGTTCGGCAGTGCATCGCGTTCGTGGGTGAGTACGAAGACGAGCTGACGCATGTATTCTTCAACAACTTCTCGCCAGCTCGCGATAGAATGTGTGCAGACACACTGCAAGGTAGGTGCTAACTACATTGGAAGCAGTTCGCGTTCATCATGTTACCATGTTGGTCTAACGAGCTGAGCTATACAATGTTGTTTGCAACAGTGTGCGGGAAAGTAGAAAGCGTGGACGAAAAGCGACAGGAATTGTAGCATTCTGAAAACACCCTACATCAATCATTCGCAGTGAAGTAGCCCCCCGCGCCTTCAGTACAACTACAGCGAATCACTTGAATGAAGTACGCGTCTGTGCAAGCCATCACAAAACTGGTTGCTGCATTCAAGAATCCATGCAAGAGGTCGTTCACTGCCCCTCAACCGCATACACATTCTCTCTCTCTACAGGTCCTTTCCGAGAGAGGCTGGGATGGCTTCTTCGTCGGCGTCCTCTCCCCAGCATTCTGGACGACCTTTTCTCCACCGCTCGTCCAGCTTCTCCATCGTGCACGGAAAAAGCGGCTTGCCGATCTTCTTGTTGACAATGTTGTGCTGCTCGCAGAGCCATTCAGAAAAGCTCGCTCGCGAATCCACCCTGGCAGTGTCACGATCACGCAATTGGTTAGTCTCTCATTATTTTCACATGCTTAGCAACGAGCAGCTCCTTGCACGACACTCACTTTGGAGGCGACTTCTTGACTTCATTCTGGAAATCCTCGGCGCAGTGCACGCACGGGTACATCAGCGCCAGGGCTTCAATGAACGTCTTGGTCTTCTCCTGGTACTCCTGCGATGGCTTCTCTGGGTAGTAGATGCCCATCGAGTGCAACTAGAAAGCACAACAGCGATATCGCAACAGCGTTAGCACTCACGTGCCATAAAGCAACACAGCTGACGCATCGTTCCGCACGGTGAGCGCATCAACATCAAGCACATGTACCAGTCCCCAAGTCGCGTTGCCCAGCTCCTCGCGGCCAAGCGGACAGTCCGCTGGCGGAGCTGTCTCCTCGCTCTTGGTCTGCTGGGCTTTCGAGCCGGCCGCAGACGCCTTGCCGCCCATGAAGCTCTTGAAGAGGTCCACCTTGGACTTGCACGCTGGCTCCACGCAGTTCGGGTCGTTCTTGACGTCGGTCATGCTGGTGCTTGGCTTCTCTGACTGATTGGGATTTGATTGCGTTGTGAATGCAGAGCCATCAAAGCCAATGGGCAGTAATACCGGACACACACAAAGTACAGTGGATCGACTATTTGTCCCCCAGTCTTGAAACGACACAACTCATCCGGCAACTCTCACTTCAAGATGGTCAAGTCGCCGCCAAAGTCTCCTGCCAAATCGCCCACGCATGCGTCGCCGTCGATGCGCGCGTTGTACGACGCTTACATACGAGTTGCTGCACTGCCACTGCACAGCTTATTGGCAACACCTTTTAACTATGCCTTCGTTGTCCCTTGCGCAGTGTGAACTCGACGCTGAGCACTGCGAATGTGAAAGAAGGTACGCAACTGGCGGAAGCCTCGCCGCAACTGGACATGCCCCAGCATATCGACGCCCCCGAGACGATACGCAAATGTATCGATATAAGTGTAGGCGTATCACGCTTTCATGCGATTCAGATCGATGTATGCATGCCTACCCGTGCTCATAGATCAAGACCCCAGCGCGAGTGTGTGCGCCATCCCGCGACGAACGCATTCGCAAAACCGTGTTCGCACCGCACGCGACTGCACTCAGGAGATTGAAGTACCAGATCCGCCACTCTTTTGAGAATGGAAAGGAGATTGAAGCCAAACTGGCGTGCTGCTCGTCGCAGAAGCTGAAGGAGTAGGGCAACGCGGTCTCCGCCAAGCTCATCAAGGAGTACCTGATGCTTGTAAGTAGAGCTGCATCGCACACCATCTGCTGTGAGCCGGCTCTCATTGCTTCTCTCTTCGCAGGCTGAATCAAGCAAGCGAGCTGCTCGCCATGACGCGGAATGTGCCGCGCACTTGTGGTACGTACGGCAGCAATCCTTCTCTTCGTGAACAAAGCGCTGTTTCCAACAACGCAACAATGTCATACGATGTGCATGTGCTTAGTTTGGGCATCATGTACAATGTTGAGGACTACTCCAAGGCAATCGACTGCTACATACTCGTGCTCTCAATCAGCGGAAGCACGCAGCACAAGATCTTCATGGGACTCGCGGCGGACTGCATCGGCATCAACTACCAGCTCATGTCGTCTGCGGCGCGAGAGTACATGTACACTGGCAAATTCGCCGACGCGAACAATCGGAGCCTGCAAAATGTGATCGTGTACCACCAAAAACACCTGAACGTCGCTGACGATGCGGGCAAGTTCGTCGCGCACTTGAATCTCGGTCTGACCCACGGATCACTGGGTGATCCGAACGAAGCTGCGCGCCACCACCAAGAAATACTGCGCTTGGCGAACCGACTCAACAGCACATATGGACAGAGTCTGACGGTTGGGAATCTGGGGCTTCTCGCCAGCAGACAAAATGATTTGGATACCGCGGTTGCCTGCATGGACCAACATCTGCAGCTCATTCATCTGTGAACGATCGCCCTGGTGAAGCATTCGCCTGGATTCAGCTGGGCTTGCTTGCGAGTCGAATCGGCGACTATGAGAAAGCTGTGCGATCGTTCGACTAGGCGTACAAGCTTGCGCAGGAGCTCGGAGAGGTCGGCACCATGAAGCAGTGCGGCTGCTACCTCGGAGTGGCTCGGACTTGGCTGCAGATGGAGGCGTACGTGCGGCAGCTCTCGACTCCCTTGCTGCCTCAAAGCGCGACCTGATGCGCCTACGCTCAGCACTGAGAATGCTATGAGGCAAATCTGCATATAACAAAGTTCAGCAGCGATAGGAGGCGACATGTATATTCCTGATTCTCCCTGTGGACGGTGTTCACTTTATACAACAGTGTCTCTGATCTCGATCATCTTGATGACTCCGTCACGATTTGCGTTCTTGTCGCTCCCAGGCTTGTCTCCGACGTACGCCAAGATGTTCTTGCTCGGGTGCCAGCAGAGGTACTGCAGCACGTTTTGGAGCGCGATGGTCACTGCGGTCTCGCCCGTTTCCGTCTCGACCACGATGAGAGTCGTGTCCTCCATCCCGATCGCCAGGAACCGTCCATCGTGGTTGAACCGAACGGTTCGGATGCTTGACCTAAAGTATGACAGCAAGATTTAGTTCATTTAATGTGAAAGGTGATGCTATGGACGCGAGAATTGCTGGTCACTTACGTTGTGACAACAAACGTCCGCACACAGTAGAGCTCTTCCAGGTCCCAGATGCTCACGAGCGAGTCGATCCCTCCCAGCGCAACGTATCTGAACACAAACGACGAGCATAAATCAATGAAGGGATCACGATGCCAGTGTTGATGATACAAAACGCACAACCCACCTTCCAGAAGGATGGAAATCGAGACAGAAACAGCTTCCGGCATGGGCAACCACCTGATACGATTATACACGTAGCGACTATTAGCCAGGTACCAGACGGCTATCGCTTTTGCTCCTTGTAGACCCACCTTGTGCACATTTTCGAGGTTCGGATTGCCCTTTTTCTCTGGCACAATGCGCATGATCTCGAACGTGCCGTAACCTGCGGGGTGACCTACACGTGAAAAGATGAGCAGTCGACGTGATAAGCATCAAACAGCATTACATCCATACAAGTCCCATCATGAAGAGCCCTAGCTGTCTCTTCATACCTGCAGCGACAAAGAGGAAGCCCGACTTGCTGAACTGCACCTCGTTCACCTCGTACGGGTTGACCACTCGGCGCACCACGCGGTTCTTGCGCGTGTCGATGAGCGTCACGCAGTCCAAGTTGCTCACAGCGATGTACTTGCCGTCGTAGCTGTACACAATGTTGAGCGCTTCGCTCTGGAGAGAGATGCTGTGCGCGATCTTGCAGGTCTTGACATCCCAAATGCGCACGGTCTTGTCGGCGCCGGTGCTCGCCAAACGGAGCGGGTTCGTCGGGTCCCACGCCAGCGAGTGGATCGAGTCGGTGTGTCCTCTCAGCTCATTCGGCTCCTGGTTCTGTGTGTAGTTAACATGCAGGCGTCAGTCGTAAGTATGACCCATGTGCTTCAAAAAGCGATGGAAGAAGCACTAACCAACAAGCAAACGCACCGAGTCGACGAACCAGATGCGGATGGTCTTGTCGTTGGAGCCGGACGCCAGCAGCGTGCCGTTCACGTTGTACTCGAGCGCGTACACTTTGCGCGAGTGGCCGTACATCTCCGGGAGCTGCGCCATGCTCACGGCGGCGGACGCGCCGCCTGCACCAAGGGACTCCATCTTGTCTTGTCTTGTGTGTTTTCGCACGATAAAAATGGGGCCACTCTGTAAAGTGCGATGTCGGCAAATGCAACATTTGTACTTTGAGGAGCATAGACCTACCGGTTATGATTATTCATGGCCGGTACGATACTCCTCATCTCCGGTATTGCATGTGAGTATCATAGGTACGACAATACCTACACGTTCTCAAAATGTTGCTTGCCAGGTCAACCTTAGATTGTCAAGCTGTTATTGAGCTCTGAAGAGCGTGACTGACCCTAATAGAACCGGTTAAATAACTCTAGCGCTGGCAAAACGACCCTGAGCAAACATTCCAACACACAGGCTTTTATGATCTGTCCCCCTTTGAAACACCACACGCTTCATTTGTAGTGTCTGCAAACTGGAAACACTGCACTTCAATCAGTTCAAATTCAAATGGCAGCGTACTATTGCACGTAGGTGGCAATGGAGGTTACAGTTGATTGAATGAGCAGTGATCGAAACAATCGCCGTAAGCAGGCGTTCCCGATTACATCATGTGCGCGCGGATGCTCGGCGTGAATCCATGCCTCGCGACATTAAAGTACATTCAAATTCTTTAACGTGAGAAGGTGCAGATGGGGTTTCGATGATGGTCGAGTGCATCAATAAACTCGTAGATCAGATGAAATGAACCGCTTGCTGTGTGGGTATGCATGCACAAGGAGACCAAAATCACGAGTGGAACAGACGTCAGGGTTATCGTTCGATAGATATATTGTGCAGCCTACGGTAATCGAAGCCATCGACAGTTCATCAACCGTGGCTGGCAGCATAACTCAAGCATGCAGATGGCTACCAACGCCTCCAACCACGTCTTGGTCAACTTCTACCGGCGGTTTCAGAAGTACCTGAAGCTCCGGTACGGTCTCAATGGGTCGGAGTGCTACACTGCGCTCCAGCACATTTTCGCGAAGGAG